>CM021736.1:5708588-5719121 GCA_011075105.1 Heteronetta atricapilla
GGGGGCTGCGCGCCGCGGGGCGAGGGGCGGCGGGGCGGGGCAGGGCCGGCGGCGGGGCCGCCCGGGGTCGCCATCTTAGGGCGCTGAGGGGACCCCGCTGAGGGAGCGCGGCCCCGACGGGCTCGGGCCGGGCCCGGGCCGGCCGGGCAGGGCCGCGGCAGCTCCCGGCACCTCCGTGCACCGCCGGCTGGCGCCGTGCCCTGCCCGCCGGCGGCGTGGAAGCGGCGGTTAATACAAAGAGCTGTCCCCCGCGGCGGGTTGTGCCCCGCGGGGCTGTGAGGAGGTGCCGCGAGGAGCTGGGGCTGGTCTGTAATTAAGCACTGAGCGCGGCGGCACGCCTCGAGCACCGTGACCGCATAGCGGGCCTGCCAGGTAGCTGCTTTGGACCGGCACGAGCCTGTCACGGCCAAGGCTTGGCCAAACTTATCAGGTCTGAACTAACTTTCTGACAGCACCGCTCCTGACAGAGCGTCGGCTCGGTGTCTTCCAGAGCAGCAAGCGGTGTGTTTTCTGATCGTCGCTTTGGCGTTTGGCTGTAGCTGAATCAAATTATCTGTAACCGCAGATGAACATCGAGCGAGCACATGGAGTTCCAAATGCCGATCCTCAGAGAACCCACGTGTGGTAGAAAGGATGGATGATCTCCTGGCTGAGTTCCAGCATGGTGGAGTCTGCGCGCGGTAGTTTCAGGCTGATGCACAGAAAGGGTACAGCATTTGTTCTGCTGGGGCGTTACACACAACCTTGTATTTTCTGCTTGTGTAGCAGTGGCTGGCAACGCTTCTGTTACCTTCTCAACTATTCACATGATTACGTGTAGCAGATCGTGCCCAGAAAGTACAGGGATTCTTGAAGTCAGGAAGTAACCCGTTAATATTGGGATTTATTAAACAAAATGAGTCTCTCGTCACAAGAATATACAGGCGTATACCACCTCGAGTTGCGTTATTTATGCAGGTGTGCAGCACCTGAGTACTCTGTAGCCCAGGCCCAGTTGGCTGTGACTCTGAAAAAGAGCTGAATGATGATTCCACATTGGATAGGATGCCAGTAGCTGCAGACCACCGAGTTCAATAATTTAGTGTAAAGATGAGGTAAACCTGTGTGTTTTCTTAGTTAAAGGCAAACTGAAGTCTTAAGATGAGCATTAAACTTAAGAAAGATGCACGTGGAATGTTCTTGCACATAACGCAGGCTTCTGATGGCCTAGCGAAAGACGAAATAATGGTACTTTAAACATAGATCAGTGATTTGAAACCCTCTTCTCTAACTTATTTTGTGCCTTCTATAAATGTTTGGTGCACAGATTGCAAATTTAGGTCATGGCATAATTGCTTCCTCTTCATCGAGGAGGATGCTCATTCGAGTTCCCAGTTTTGAGTTCCACCCAAATCTATAAGCACTGTGATATTCAGACAACGGCATTTCTAAATCATTTCAACCCCACAGTGCCAGCGTTGGAAGCACAGGGTGAAGATCAGGAGGGTATTTCTGTACCTGGCAGGATGTTTGGGGTAAGGGGGCAGACATCCATATCTTGAAGTGAGAGGCAGAGTCAGGCTTCTGTGGCGCGTGACTGGATGGGAGTGAACTGCTGAGGATGGTGGCAGCCTCTCCACTGCTGCATTCATTGCCAAGTGGGATTATGACAGAAACCAAGGGATTGGGAAGTCTCCATGTTTAGTCTGCTCTTCTCATTGAGCCCTCTCTGCAGGGCCAATCAACTCCAGTATGGAGGTATGGACTGGATTTTTTGGCAGTTATTAGGGTAATGATAAATTATCTCTGATGGCTAGAATGCTTGCTTTTGAACACACTGGTTCTTTTCCTGTGCAGCACAGAAATAAACTGTTTTGTGGAAACAGAAACGCTTGGTGTTGGTAGGATGTTGTGTGCTTTTGTGACGTGGCATTGTAAGCAAGACCAGCGTGGAGGAACAGCACCCTGAGTTCTGATCTCAGCCTGATCTTGACCTGCTGGGTTATACTAGGTGAATTACTTGACCCTTTAGTACATACTACTCTGCAAACCATGAGTCCCACGTCCTGTGTACAAGGGTGTTTATTAAAATTTAAAAAGATCTTGAGAACAGCTTTATGTGATCATGCTCAGTGCCATTTTATACTGGTGATGAGCTTTCTGTTTTGCATAACCAATCACCTTACAGTCCCCAGTGTTTTTAACTACTGTATTGGTTTCCATTTCTAACAGATACAGACAAAAATATGTCCTTGGCACTTAATGTTCCAGTTAAATGTTATATCCCACCCACAGTTTTAAGTGCAGTAATATATATAAGAAAAAAAAAAACACACTTAAAAGCAAGCTGTCCAACCAACTAACAATTAAATTGACTTTTTTTTCTTTCTTTTTTTTTTTTTTTTTTGGACAGGTATATCCTTAACCAACATCTACCATCTTGAATGTATGGGAAGGAAAAAACAACAGTGTAGTCAGCTTGTCTGGGCTTTGAGACTGTTTTGTGTCGGTGATGCAATGACCAAAGTTCAGCCCAGTGATTCTGCGATAAAACCAGTATGAGTGAGGGGTCAGAGTCAGGCTACAGTTTTGGTCTCTTGCTGCATTTGTTGTTTTTTCCTCCCCCTACAGAGTGTGTTGAGAACTGTTAACAGCTATTTTCTTTCTGTTCCCTCTCCACTACTAAGTTCCTCTCCTTCTTTCTACCTGAACTCTTCTGTGGAACCGACAATTTTTTAGCTTCTTGCTTCTCTGTTACTTTTATGTATTACAGTTTTCCTCGAAGTATGTGAAATACCCCAAGCTCATTTTCACTTTCTTCTAGGGGTTGCTTCCCAGATCCTCTAAATTTGTTCTGAGAAGTTAGAATCGCCTGTTATCATGGGGTAAACCAACAGTCTTGAATGGACAGCAATGACGACCGCCTACGTAGAAGGTCAGTTGTTAGCTGTAATGTAATGTTGTGCCATGATGCTGGCTTATTTCACAAGGCGTAGAACTTGGACAGGCAGTGCAGAAACCATCTTCTGTTATAATGTTGCCCGCCACTGCAAAGGTGTGTTTACATAGAATGAAAAATAAGACTGTGTCAAAGAACATCCTTTTTCCACTGGTGATGCCACCAATTCTGCAAAGGTATGTGTTTCTTTACTTTTACAGCTACCACCAATCAAAGAGTGAGGTAAAAATGCTAGCCAAACGTGATTCAGATGAGAACAAGGCTAAAAAGAAAGAAGACAAACATGTCTGTAATATTTGCTGTCTCTTCAGTAATGGCTTACGTAAAAGAAAAGTTGGTTATCAATTATTCATCAGAGAATTTTTATATATCAGTAGAAAAACAGAGGAGTGCTAGATATAACTGTACTGAAATCAAAAGGGGAATTAGGTTCATATATATACCAAACTTCAAGCAGAGCTATGTAACATTAAGACTCCCACCCACCTTTACCATTTCTTTACTGACACATATCCTGTATTCCATTAACCACGTAATTCACCCCTTGTTGCAACTCTTCATTTGTTGCATCTCGGTTAAATGCACTACTTCTATATAAAGCACATCATTAATGAGTTTTATTGACAGTTTGCTACTGAACAGCCTAGAGCAGGAGTTGGAGTGACTCAGAGTAGGAAAGGCTGTGCAGCATACAACTCCCCGTGCATGAATTTGCAGAGATAACGAACCTCGTCCTGCTCTTCTGAGCTTAGCTCCACTGATTTCGTGGTTTCCACTGGTGCAAATCAGATCTGTGCTGGTGTCTCTGACTACACCCAGGTTAGACTGGCGATGGGTACTGTTAGTCACGGCCTTATTCCTTCTGAACTCTCTGACTGTCTAGGACCAACCCTGCGTATGAGGAAGGAGACATTTACCAGCGTAGTTAGAAACTGCTTTCCCTTCAGGTGCTCTCTTGTTGGCATTTAGTTTGCACGAAGACATCCCTGGCCAGAGCTGCTTGTGTGGTGGCACTGACCCGCTGCAGCTGCGGAGCTGCAGGATGCTTTTGCCAGTTGTATGCAGCCGTGACAACAAAGAGAGAGAGGGGGGAAGGTCCACCAGTGGCCGTGCAAAGAGTTACTATATGTCATTTCTAAGTTTCATGCATCTTTAATGTTCTTTAAAGATAATCTAATCATATAACTTGGGATAAATATGACTTCTAGGTCTAAAACTTAAAAATATATCCAAAGAATATTGTTGAAGTGTCCATGATACCGGGTGCTTGGGAATGGGCAGGAATGTAAAAAGACTTCTTTTGGTAGTTACTTAGATTAAAGAAACCCACAGCTCAATTTGCTGGTGTAATTCTGAGCCCAGAAGGAGCTGTGTCATTGCTCTTATTGCTGGCATTACTTTCCAAACAAAGTATTGACAGAAGTTGCATAGATACTAGGTTATGAAGAATGTAATTAGGAACAAGTGGGAATCGGTTAAGATTTTATATTGTATTGGTTAAACTAAAAATGTGGAGAACGCTGTAATTTGGACTAACATTTTTAGTCTTTTAACTGACAGAAACGGGCAGAAGAGAAAGCTAAAAATGAGGTGTGTTTGCTCATGATTTCTTTCTTGCTTATTTTATCTGGTTGTATTAAAATAATTTTGTAATTATTTTACATAAACACATTCAAAAGCAAAATGCATGGGTTATGTATCGTTTTATTGATATAAGTTAATTTAAGTGCTGTTTAAACTCGTTGGGAAAGTTGAAATCTGTTTTGCTGAGGTGTTTGGTACAGAATGAAAGTCATACTTGGCTGTAGTCCTGAAACTTCGTTAGCATGAGGGACCTATCCTATCTGGAAGATGCCGATCTCGACTTTGGGCCGTGAAGTGTGGTTATATTGCTGACAGAGAAGTGGAGCACCAGCACGCGCCCTGTTGTGGCAGGTAGCGAGCGTGGGTCCTGCGTCGCGCCCGAGTGCTGCTCCAGGCACGCCGCGCAGGGAGGAACCGCGCGGTGCTCGCTGCCACCAGCCCCGTACAGTTCCACAGCGCGGAGCAGGGCCTCTCCACTGTTTCTGAAACCACATCCCGTAGATCCAGTGAATTCTTTCACCATCACCGGCTGCCAGACCCATAAGGCCCCCCCGGCCGTTGTTACATCAGTGCCAAACTCCACTTCGTTTTTTCTCTCTGTGACTTTTTCGGAGAATCCCGAGGGTCCTGTTTGGTTGCTCGGTCAGAGAGCGGAGGGTGGGAGAAAGCTTGCAAGGTCATCTCTGTTTGGAAGCAGCTCCCTTGGCCTTCAGCCCTCCCCTCAGCAGCTGACTTTCAAATGGCAAGAGAAGGTTTTGTTCATACGACCCAGGGGAAGGCCCGCTCCGCGGACAGAGACGCTGCAGAGTCTCGTCATCCAGCAGTAACGAGGAAAGCGTTGTTGCAAGGAAAGCCTTGTGTTCCTCAGTCCGTGTCTGTTCCTCCCATTATCACTTACTGCAGTGCCATGTTTACTTTTGCCTGCTTTGAGATAATGCGCGTTATTTAAGCACTTTTGTATTAGTGCAGGGTGTGATCCTGTGCTGTTGGAGACTGAGTTTGAAGTAGATAATTTACCAACTCCGGGGTCCCAGAGGGTACTAGGTGTGGGTCTGCCCTTGCTTGTGATACCTGAGGTAGTGATCACAGGGCAGCTTTTAGGCACGGTCACTAGCAAGGACTAAAGTTATCCTATTTCTGTGGCTTAAAGAGTTACTGCTGTGCAGCTGAGTCACTGTAACCTGTTTGGTGCTCAAGCATAGCCTTCCCTCCCTGCCAAAAATGCTTTAGCACAGACTATCTTTAAGCTAAGCCCTTCTATTTCACAATCACAGGGTGAGGACTGGGTACGGTCATCACACAGGTGATAAGCAGTAACGCATGAAGCCACAGGAACTTGGTCACCCTTGCGTGTACATCTGGTCGGTAACACACTGCTTTGAGTCTCTGCTCAGTGTGAGAGGGAAATCTTTTCAGGATCAAATCTATCCCAGTGAAGGTCTCGACAGGGTTAATCAATTGTGCTAAATTTAAGAAGGAAAGAATAAGTCACATATGGGGAATAGCCAAGGAACGTTTTTCTATTTTAAATAAACAATAGGTATGTTTTTTTAATGGAAAGCCTTAGTGTTCAGTAGAAAAAGAGATGAGTGCTAAATTGTAAGAGGTAAGATATTTAGTGGGACAGGGAAATTCCTTTCAAGTTTTTTTAGGATTTTGGTGTGTTTAGGTTAGTCATTCAGTTTTCACTTTAGCTTTATGCCTGTCGGTTACATGCCACTTCTGCTCTGTGCTGCCATACGTATCTGTGTATCTTCACGTGACCGAGGAAAAGAAATGTTGCCCGTGTATAAAGGGAAATTAGTTCAGATATTTAGTATCTGGATTTCACTTTTGCATTTCACAGCATGGCAGCAAATGTGTGTCAGATTTTTCGTAGAACAGTGGTCTGCACTCCAGCAGAAACTGCTGCATAGACTTAGCTTCTCCTGAAAAACAGCTGTCACTGTGCCCCATGGCAAAGTGGCTGGAGTTTGTGGGATCAGGGCCTACCAAGCCTCACATCTCTCTTACGGGTCTTTATTTTTCTTTCTTCCAGGAAAACAAAACTCTCTCTTGTGTCTCCATGTTAACACGACTGGAAATTGAACGTAGGGGGATCTAGCATGTGATTACTCTTTTTAGACAGGATTTTCTTCATAGCTGAATTGGACCGAGTCCTTTTTCTCCCAAACCAGATGGTAAGTGATTCAGTACTTTTAGCAGTAGAAAAATGATTTGTTTTCTTTCCCCAGTAGTTGGTGTGAATGTACTTTTCTTTATCTATTTACATATTATGTAAACACACTTTACCAGCATTTATGTACATAGTTTACAGTCCTAATCCTGCGAAGAGCCCTGTATAGGCAAGGCCTTGCACATACCGGGAGCTGACATTGCTTATGGAGAGCTGTTTGCGGGGAACTCAAGGCAGCATCGTAACTGTATTTGTATACACTACAATTTATGACCGTATGAGGATGCAAACAGAGCCGTAAGCCCACAAAAAGTTGAGTAACTTCGTGCACTTTACTTTTTTCACCTAAAAGTCTTTGAGTATGCCCTTGATCTCTTCTGTCTTCCTGTGGTAGGTTGTAGTTCTTGTGGCTCCCAAGCTAAAGCTAAAAGCTTTGGCCTTATTATAGAGTGTTAGGGTGAGTTCCTCCTGGTGTGCAGGGGTAATAAGGGCCTCATTCACATACCTTTTGGACTTAGCATCTACTAATGCTACTGGGGGGGCTCAGCACAGAGTGTTTTCTATCCTGCTGCTCCTGCCTGGAGGCAGAAAAGCAACACCAGGAAGGAATTCCATTAATGGTGAGACATATTAGAGGGTGTATTAAAAATCTCCTTTTACGTACATACCTGATTTCTCAAGGTCAACTGTGTCCATGTTTGTGCATGTGTATGTATACTGCTAAAACTGAGTGCCAAATGTGGGGCAGTTTCTTTTTTTCCTGCTGGATAGAGCATATGTGTAAACCATATATATGTCCCGTCTGTGTATGGGTATTTGAGGCAGAACAGAAGGATCTCAAGCTGATCGCATACTACACGGTAGGGAAATGATGTGTTACAGTGTCAAGGTGCTGATTCCTTATACAGGCAGGTACAAGCGAGGTTGCCCAAGCAGGTAAGAGTTGTTTTTGTAAGTTTGGTGTGCTTTTACCCTAGCTCTGTCTGAGAATTACAGTGTTGAATTCAGAGTCATGCTGCTGCTGTACTGAAATGACAATTCTCCACTTCAAAAATAGCGGCCAGTTTCTCTGTTTACGAATCTGTCTGTACGGAGTTGGAATGTGATTATCCAATGCTCCTGGTTCCCACCTCATCTACACTCACTTTAGTTGAGTCACTTGGGGTTCATGCATGAAGCCCTTACTTTGTTTTCCAGGTTTACCCGAGAGCTAAATCACAGATCTTAACACCTCCCACTTGAAAAGCGTGACATTCTTCCGCTTCCGTGAATTATAGTAGGGGAAGAAAAAAGACGTATGAATTTGCATCGGGAGCATCACGCTGTGACTCGTCAAGTTTTTCTCCTTAATTAGATTATCATTTAGTGGAAGGGTGGCAAAAGAGGACCCTTTGTGGGTTTTTTTTTGGACAGGCATCAGTAGCCAAGTTGGGGTGATTGACTGTGTCTCACATTGAGTAATAGATTACTTTTCCCTTTCTACAACGGGAAGTGATTGGGGAAGTTTGCCTCTTGAGCTACGGGGCTGTTGATGTGGTTATGCAAGGTGGCGAAACCATACACCTGCAGAAGGACAGACAGTCCTGCTGGGTGCTGCTGCATGGGGTGGCCTCTGAATCCCCCTGAGGTCAGGCAGTATGCTGGGAGGAACATGAGCTTGTGTGGCCACCATCGTCTATGTTTCGTTTGACCAGCATTGGTGGTTTCATTTGGCCAGCATTGGCCATGTTTTGTGCACTGAGGGCTGCAGCTCTTGACACACCTCATCCCAGTCACGAACAGCCTGGTGTCTTTATAACTGGGAATTGCTTTATTACGGTACCAGAGAGAAATAAAAGCACCAAGTCCTGGGTATGAATTTGTAAACACTGTACCTGTAAAGGTGCAGAACAGTATCTCCTGCCCCAGCTGTCGTGGGCACGCAGGGGAGTGCTGTTAGGCTTTCTGTTAGGATTTTCTTCAGACTGCTGCTGTGCATGCTCTTGTGCACATTGTGGTTGCCCCCTTACTGGCAGCAGAGCTCTTGCTGCCTGCTGGGATCTTCCTGGAGTGCCTGAGCACCGAGCCACCTGTCCTGTGCTAGCAGATGTTGCACGGGGCACGACACCACGCCTGGGAGTGCGGCAGTGATCATGATGTGTGTAGTAAGTGAATATAGTCCAGGAGAACTAGGCTGGGTGATCTGGGCAGCCAGGGTGCCTTCAGCATGAGGCTGTGAAGAAATGGGCTCAGAGACCAGTTTTCTGTTACCTCCTGCGAGCCCCAGTGAGTGCATGTCCTGGAGAAAACTTGGCTCAAAGCTTTGAGGACTAAGTAATTGCTGGAAGCTCTAGGTTACTCAGGACATAAGCATATATTTACAAGCACTGGAAGTACTGAAGAGTGTTTCTTCTGGTTTCAGTTAATAATAGGGCACGTTGTGTACAGTTTGTTTGCTGGATAGGTTCATTTTATTGTCTGTAAATACACTGCAGAAACAATTTTGTCTTTTGTTCAGTGTTACCCAGCTGGCGTGTTTCTTGTAAATCAAATGAAGTAAGGGGAATAAGTAGCCTGCTCTGGTCTGCATGGGAAGCAAGATGCATTTAAAATAAGGGCCTCGGAGGGACTCGTGCAACTCCCCAGGAGCAAGAGCTGAGCAAGGAGCCAGCGTGTGCCACAGAGCAGACGATCTGCAGACCACCTGTGCTGCCGGCAGGACAAGCCGCTGCTGAGGGCAGTTACCTCTGGGAAGAGGCAGCCTGATGGAGTTGTGCCCTCCCGTGTGCGGTACGGGGCTCGGCAGCTCGCTGCTCGCAGCGCAGGCGTTGGGGCTTAGCACTAGGGCAAAGGAGAGCAGAGCCTGGCCAACTGATAATAGCTTTTTGTGTTTGAGACTGAAAGGAGGGATTAAGAATAAAGTGGCTGTGTGTGCAAATAATTGTGTAAGTGTGACTCCTAAGTGACTTATAAAAGGCAAATTCATTATTTGTTAGAAATACAAACTGTTTGGCACAAATCTTCTGGTTTGGCTGAGCTGTACTTGACCTGCGAGAGAGCAAAGGTGATTTTAAGTCCTGGGATCCAAGGGGCCAGTCTGTAATGGAACTAATGTGAGGCAGAGTCGGTGCATTAGCTGCCTTGTAATTGCAGATTTTTATTTTGTGTACAGCACCAGTTGATTCATTATCTCATGTTTCCATTATTTAATCTCAATCTTTATGTTTGAACCTGAGCTATTTTACTTCAAGGGTGGCATATGACTGGAATGAAAGAAAGGTTTGATAAGAACAAATTGGTTCTAATGTAACCAAAATGATAAAATTGGTTAAATCTGTGTGCAGAACCTGAAAACTTCACCAGAAGCACAAGTTGAAAATGACCTTTCTTCTGTTCTACTCTAGGCCCTTCGTTTCTTGCCGTATTTTGTCCTTGGAACAGGGACAGTTTGGATCCTAGAACATAAAAGAAGACTGCAAGCAATCATGTTTCCGTAGCTTTGTCACACTTTGTCACTCCTCTGCTAAGCTTTAGGAACCAGCTGTAGGGACTCTGCTGTCACGTCCTGCGGTGACATGATACCTGTTAGCTTAGGCCATCTTCGTGTTGTTGAATTCTACAACTGTGGTAGTCTCACCACAAGTTATCGGCTGTCCTTGTGCCTCGAAATGTGTTCATCCCATTCAAACTGCTGCGAGCAGAGAACGTTATTTCCCGAGGCCAACATTTAAAAATGCTTTCACCTTTCAAAGAGCCTTCAGAATTTGGTGAAGTAAATTTTATTTGTACAAGCTTTTTTTTCCCCTTCCTTCCTTCCTTCTTTCCTTCCTTCTTTCCTTCCTTCTTTCCTTCCTTC
>CM021736.1:5719131-5915063 GCA_011075105.1 Heteronetta atricapilla
TTCCTTCCTTCTTTCCTTCCTTCTTTCCTTCCTTCTTTCCTTCCTTCCTTCCTTCCTTCCTTCCTTCCTTCTTTCCTTCCTTCTTTCCTTCTTTCCTTCCTTCCTTCCTTCCTTCCTTCCTTCCTTCCTTCCTTCCTTCCTTCCTTCCTTCCTTCCTTCCTTTTTTGTCTTTCTATCACGGTTTAAATCCAGATGATGTGGAGAGATGTTGAATTTTACTGGGACATAAATGTGAGCCCAGAGTGAATGGGGCATTTATGGCAATACTTCCTGGCAGTTGTACTGGCTGAGAATCAGAAGCTCGCATCCAGTTGACATCACTGGAAGATGCACACACAAAGTGAAAGTACTCTGTGGCCTTTAGGCTTCTGTTCCTGTGGTGCATGGGGTTTGATATTACACAGAAGATTGAACCATTCACTTTTCTGGGTAACTGAGATAAAATGGTTATCTCTGATCAATTTCTGTCTGCTCTGTCTGGGGTATCCCTCCATGACTTTAAGAAAGTGCTGTGTATGTGCAACAGCGAGACTATTGGAATGGAAACCCTAGTACAGGAGTGATTAATTGATAATTTTTTAAAAGATGAGTACCATAGTTGCTGCTTATCTAGGTCGTAGTAATAACTTGAAGGAATATGTTCACTAAACTGAAATGTTCTCTGAAGTGCCTTGCTACCAGGTTGCTTACACTTGTCTGCTCCAAACACATTATCTATTTTCCTAAGCCAAACTGGAAATGAAGTTTTCTTCTTAAGTATACCAGAAGTTACTGTGAGTATGGGGGGACTGCACTGATGTTAAATGAGTGTCAGCAGTGGAAAATCAGGCCCAGTGCTTTTTTCTGTGTTTGGCAGAAGGAAGGGGCATTTCCATTTTCCATCGCTGATCGAGTTCCCCTATGATCTTATCTAACATACAGGAACACTGAAACTGTATCAAGAATGTGTTCTCCCTGGTGCCCTACCACACAGAAAAATCACGCCATCAAGTTCCCCATCTGAGTGTGTGAGGGGACGCGTATTTCCTGTCTCCTCCCTTTGACCGCTTCGTCCTTCTAGATCTGGGCTCTCCAGGACACAGCTGTCTGCCAGCGCGCGCGAGGCTGTGAGCGCTGCCGTGCTGGGGAGAGCCAGCTCTCGTTGCAGTCTGCTCCTTGGGCGTCTCTTTGAGGGCTGAGTTAGAAGGCTGGTGGGTGGCTTGCTTACTTCTCTAGGGGAAGCCAGTGAAGCGGGTGGGCTGCGTGGGGAGTCCTGCTTCACTCTGCTTGGCACCAAGCGTGACTGGATACGTCAGAAATCCCAGAGCTGCTCAGATCTGAGCCCTGTCTGCGTGCGTCCACAGCCCCGGTCTCCAGGGAGCTGGGGCTACGGCACTGGAGGATACGGGGTGCGTTACCACACCAGTCCCTGGCGGGGGGTTAGGAGCAATGGCAGAATAAATGCTTACAACTCGCTTTCATGTTGCATTGTGCTGGACTTGTTCTTCCTTTGGTGCCACGAGTTGTACCCGGTGATCCTTTTGGGTCCCTTCCATCTCGGGATATTCTGTGATGCAATGATTCCCTTCTCAGTGCTGCTTTGAGTGCGTCCTAAACCCTTCACTTGACATTAGCCTCTTGTGCGTTGCTGGCCAGCAGCCCTGCGTAGCAGCAGGCCCACCAGTCTTCCTGCAGGGAGTTAGAGGAGTTTTTGGAGAAATCGAGTGATTCCAGAAATTCACCACTTCTCTGGTGATTCCCTGGATTTGAACTGGCCCTGGCGTCTGGGACAGCTGGGCAGCAGGTCAGGGAGGAAAGCAGCACTGGTGTTAGTGCGTTTCACGTGCTTGGGGCTGCTGCTTTAGGTGCTGTAAGCTATGAGAAGAGGGTTGTGAGGGAGGGAGAGTCGTTGCTATCAGCTGAACTAGGGGGAAGCTCTTTGCCATCTTAGCGCACAGGACAGGCTGAGGAGAAGGAATGATTGACAGAACAAAAAATCTGGGCAATGTCAGCTTGTCACCGTGAGTTCAGTAGTTAAATAGCTGCAAGCCTGCTGCTGCGTGCTTTTCAAGGGGCAGCACATTGGGGACAAGGCACGGCAGAGTGCAGCATGCTTAGGGTTTGAGGTGCTGACAAGCTGATACCACCCAGAATAACTGCAGAGAGCGTGATCATGGCCCACACGAGATACAGATTTACAAACTGGAAAAGTCACAGCCTGCCACCCTTGAGGACAACGTGCAGCGTACGTACTGAAACCTAATGCTGCCTTGCTTTCTGCCTCCACAGCAGCTGCATGCACGTGCTCAGCCCCGGGCACCTGGGAATGGCCTAACTGCTGGGTAGAGCAGAGGGCTGGAGAGAGGTACTGCTAAGGCATGTGGGTCCCTGGCAAGACGGAGAGCCTGTGTGGGTCGGAGAGATTGCAGGACCGAGTTAGGGAAGAGAATGCAAGAGCACACTCACAGGGCCACTGAGTGGGGAGAAAGAAAGGGTTTTACTGGTCGTGGCTTGAGAGGTGGGGCAAGGAGTGATGGCTCAGCTTGGGAAGGTAGAGGAGAATCTGGCTGGCCTGCGGTAATCTTAAAGCATACCCGGAGTTTGCAATTTATCCCGGACCAGACTGGAAATGTTAAATGTTCTTCAGCAGTGCTTACAAGCATCTGACAGTGATGGTGTTGGCCGCCCAACTCGCTACCCGGAGCACTGACAGTTTGTCCCCTCTCGTTTGTCATACACACCTGCGGATTTAATGCTTCTCTTCTGGAGAATGCAGCATTTTTCTGTCCTGTGAAACAATGCCTCTCTTCTGCCATTCTCATGGAGATGTGTTGCGATGATATCACTTCCTAGCAAGGGGCTGGTGAATCACTTTGTTGGTGTTCATGAATCACTTCTTTGCTACCAGTTTTTGCACTGGTCTTAATATAGTTTCCAAAGGCAAAAATCATCATTGCAGAGACCTTCTACTTTTTGTTAAAGAGACAATACTGGGCTTATCTCATTGCCTGACTTAGCAAGCCCAAGCTCCCAGCATGCTGCAAAAGAGCTCTCCCAAATCCGTTCCTGCAGCTGAAGTTACTGCCACCCATCCCGTTGCTTCCCACCCCTGCAGAGACAGGATTGCTCACAGCAGAGCAGGCAGAGCATCCATGTTTGTCTCAGAGGCTCGGGTGGCAGGTCTGATCCTTGCTTTAAAGCTGCCTTTCCTGCTCACTTAAATGGCTGGACTTTTCACTGGAGTGCCTGAATGCAAGGTACTTGCTCCGTTTTGTTGCTCTTCCATGGGTCTGATAAGCTCTGCATGGGAGCAGAAGCACTCTGAACTGCCGCGGGTAGGCGTGCAAAGGCTCTTCTGCTCGACACTTGGTCAAGAGCCTCCTCTGTTTTATTGCCTACCTAGGCAGTGTAACTGATTGTTCATCCTCTGCATCAACTTTGTGGTGTGAAGTAGGCAGGAAGCTGGAGGAAGCAGGTCCCTCAAATTGCTTTCTCTAAGGGAAGAAGGGGCAGCAGGCTGTGTGGTTCTGTCGAGGGAACGTCAGGGGTCTTTGACACCCGTCTCGTAATGCGTCGGCACAGGGCTTTTTTCTAGGGGAAAAGGAGTTGTGCGAGGTGCGAACATAGTGTTGTAAGGGTAAAGGTTTATTCTCAGCACAGCCTGAGGCAGCTTTAAGTAGTCCTTATGACACCACTAATCTTTTGGCAACCACAAGGCCGGGGAACCACACGGGCAGCTTGGGGGAGCCTCTCTCTGCCCATTGCCTCGTGTGATGGGGCAAGCATCCCTCAGAGACAAAGACCTACCCCATCTCTCTGATCCAGCACAGCGTGCTCTGGCAACTCCGCTGCTGCCTTCGGAGGGTGTTTCCCTACAGCTTTGCCTTGACCATTGTGATTTGCCATTTCTCTGTAATACATTACACATTGTCAGCTGGTATTTGTAACATTTCCCAGCAGAATTTTAAAATGAAAATTCCTCCGTGGAGGTCAGCGTGCCGTGCGGGACACGGCCTGCGAGTGGGCAGCATCTGACAGATTCCTGACGCTGTTACCCAACAGGCTTGTCAGAAACCACAGCACCTGCCTGTGGACTGCGCTAGCACAGCGTTACCAGCCGAAGCAGGAAGCCTCAGCCGTGTTGGTTGCTGTGTGTGTTTGTATTCGTAGTCCTTCCCTGCTATGCTGGACGCGTTATGAATGTCTGCATGGATAGATACATGTGTTAGGATAATGATACCAGATACCATTCAGTGCTGAGCAGCCCACGTGTAATTATTGTAACATAAAAGCAGCTCCGAATATTGCTTAAGAGTTTTTCAGTTATCAGTGCCTTCTCCACACATAGGCAGATAAGGAGGGAACCTGCCTGAAAGATTGCTCACTCCAGAATTAGTGCCAAGGATCAAATCTTTCTGACCCCATTGCTAGGAAGATCCGTTCCCACATTCGTAGTGTGCCTACGTGCTGGAGATTTTTCTGTTTCATTTATCATTTGTGATGGATGAAGTCACTTGAAATCTGTTTTTTATACCAAAAGGTTATTTGGCTTTTTCTGCCTGCCGTGCAGCTGTTGGTGTGTTTCATGTGTGTTATTAGCACTGTGCAGCAGAATGCCATTTTGTGCCCAGTAGGGATTAACGAAATAGCCATTGCTTCACCCTTTCTCTAAGCTTGCCTGCAGTTCAAGCTGCTTAATTTTCCACGTGCTTGGTGTCAGCCTCCCATTATAAATTATCCGCCCTTGCGACTGCAGCCTGATTTTTCTTACTCTGTTGAGTGGAGCTACTGACGAGTAAAGTTTAACAAGTCAAGTTAATGCTAGGAGAATACCTGTGAGTATTTCATAGTTGCATGATCTGTACTTATTTGGTAAGTTTCGTGAGGCTGCTTGGTTCCCTCAAAATACATGACCGTGGAAATCTGTTGATTTGAATGCAACCTTTTTTTCATCCGCAGTCCCTGGGGGATTCTAATTGCAGTGTTGCCTTGTGACTGTGCTGAATTAAGAAACAGAGCCGAGCTGAAATTCCCAGACCGAAAGATGTGATGGCTACTTTTTTATGCTTTTTCTTCTAAACAATACCCAGCGATATCTAAGCCTTTTTGCATTGTGTAAGTTCAGTGCTTTTGAAAAAAAATGCTATTTTTAAAAAACCTATTAGAATTTAAGAAAACAATGAGTCCTCTTCCCCCTCATTTGCTCACTTTCTCCTTCTGTATGTTTAATGTTGTGAAGTGAACATCTCTTTCTATTGTTCTGGGAAAACTTTCAAATCGTGTGCTGTTTTGTAGACAAAGGAAGGAAAAAACCAACAACCTCATACTCTGCCTGCAGGAGTGTCAAAGTATGCCAGTTTTTGCAAATATAATGCGTAGTCCATCAGCTAAGGAGAAAAGGGAAGTGGAGTTGCAGCTGCTAAATAAAGACAGGATGAGATTATTCAGAAAGGCAGGAGGAAGGATTTGGAGCAGAGGATGGAGGATACTTGGTAAGAAAGACCCAACAATAAGGGTCAGCTTTGCTCCCACTGAATCTGCACGTCAGCCCAGAATTACCGAGGTGTGGCATCCAAAGCCATCTCAGGGAGAGAGCTTAGCCCAGGGGGCAGCATGGGATGAGGCTCAAAGCTCGGACAAGAAACGGAGACATGCAGGAACCACGGACTGAAAGAATAAGAAAAGCAGATGGAGTGTGTGTGTGAGCAGGGAGGTGAAAAGGCAGAGAGGGAAGTGGGAGCAGCATGGGATAGGGCTTTGTGAAAGTGAACGGGGATCTTGAGCACAGTCAAATAGAGTTTTTCCCAAAAGCATCAGTGGTCTTAAGGCCAGCGTAAGAGTTGGAATTCAACCTGAAAGTAGAGTGAATTACAGCAATTCTGCTGTGTGTTTGGTTGGTATCTGGAGTTTCAAGCTTTGTTTTACCTCTGGAGTCCTTGATCTTGCACAGTCCCATCAGAGCAGTTGTGAGCAACAGAGGTTTCAGGGTAAGTTCCTATCCTTGAACAGCTGCACTGGTCACGTGCGGTTTTAGGAAAGGCTGTCCCCAGGGTGAGGGTAGGCTGGTGGAGCTAGCAGCTGTTCAGCTCTCCTAAGAGATGTATCCTCTTCCAAACCTCACAGGAATAGCCACGCAAAGTGATTTTCAGTGGCTTTTAGAAAAGTGACACTGAACGTGCCATAGATAGGACCAGGTAGCATTTTTCCCTGGCTGTGCACTGACACTGTGTCTGCAGAGCTCTGATACAAATCTGGGGCAGCTGAAGGACAGGCAGGCTATTCTGGTGCTGGAGAAGGTTGGAGGTGTTCCTCTGCTATGCGGGGAAATACTTGTTCATGCTGAAACTTCTATTAAAAAGACCACTGATGAGAAGATGTAAATGTGATGCTTTAAAAAAAGTAACTCACAACTAGAGGCAAAACTAATAATGAGCTGAACTGAACAGTTAGCTTATCTTTTACCTTTCTAGATACTCAATCAGCTACAGATTCTTTTACCATTTAAAATTAGTTTAGAAGAGTTTAAAGCATTGATTTGAGGCCATTACACCCTTCCTGATTGGTTTAATGTATTCTCCTAGGGAAAGAGTGCCTTACTTCGAATTATCTTAACCTTCACTTTGTTATCGTTACTGGTGAAGTTAATTGTGATCTCTGCCAGAGATCACAAGCCCTTCACAAATCTGATTGTATTTTCTTTTATGTTTTAGTCTATTGAAAGGTGAAGATGCATTAAAAAAAAATAAATCAGCTTTGATGGCAGTTTGTTGCAGTGAGGAATCACAAACAGATTTTCAGTACATCAGGTTTCTGTAAAAGTTCAGTGATGCACGTGAGTCTGTACCACATACCTGAAATCTGCCTGTATTTTCAGGTTTGCTTTTGTTCCACGTGTGTCTTTTCCTCTCTCTTCGCAGTCATCATTTCAAAAATGTCCGAGGAACCACGGCTGAGTGTTCTGCTCCCACCTGTGCTTTGGGATGCGAAAGAATAACATTAGCACACGGAGGCCTCCACTTCCTCTTGGATGCATCTGGACCAATCTGGATAATTTTATTAGGCAATCCACTGAGCCTACGATCAGTCTGAGAGCAGCTGATGACAAGCAGCGCCAGGATACGGTGCTGGGCTGCTGATCAATTTTGCATCTTTTAGAAGACTGGATAATTTAGATTCATGAAGCATCACTCTCGTAAGCCACAGTCTCACCATGAGGACATTAGGGCAGTCACATCTGTACAAAATATCTTCACCAGCAATCTTTTACCCTCAGACAAATCTTTTCTTCTTGAAGGTAACTGTGGGTGGTCTTCCTTTGTCTAATTTCTGTAAATTCGGTACATCACTTTCTAGTTATGCAGCTGATACTCGTGTTTATGTGAATGGCTATTTAAAAAAAGGAAAGATCAGATGTTTGTTGTTTCATTTCAACATAAATCAAACTTTGTATTCACACAGCAATTCTAGTTTAGCCCCAGGAATAGCTTTAGTATTGCTAAGTGTCTGGAGAGTATTGACTACAGAGACAAGGTTTTAAGCAGGCTGTAATAGTTTCTACAGCTGCTAACAGTTCCTAGAAGAAAGGCAGTATTATTCATCGGTGTTTAAAATGTGCATGACTTGCATTGCACAGAAGTCAGATTGGGAGAATGTCAGAATTTCTTTTCTGAGATTCTGCCAGGAAAGTCTTCAATAACTGGAGAAATTCTTTTCACTGGTGAAATCAACATGCAGCACATTGTGTTATTATAATTGCTTATAGCTCACCATGAAAGTTGTCTTTGTATGCGTGGATGTACGGCTTGTACTGTTTTGTTTTTATTTATTCTGCATTCTTTATTATAATGTTCTTTCCTTTTTTCCAGACCAGAAAGATTGTTATTGAGCTTTCCACAAAGCTGAAATAACGCTGTGTGTTAAAAAAATGTTAACAATTTGAAGAAGTTATAAAAATTTATAAGTTGACTGAATACTTTGGAAATTTCTGCATATTTTAATATAAATAGGTAATGCAAATGTTTGTTCTTTGCATTTAGAGGTGGGTCTCTGTTTTCTAAAGGTCTTGTATATAAATTTGATTCTTACAATTACATTAGAACAAAACGAGTATTTTTTCAGGTTGCGTAATAGGAAAAAATGTATTTGCAAAAGACACAAAACATACATGGCTATCTCTGAATGTCATAGAGCCATGAAATTCAACATAAACAGTATCAGTTGTTTGAATGACTTCATTAAATGAAGTTAGGGGACTGCCTGCTGCAGTCAGCTGAGGTCCTTCCATTCAGTTCCGTGGGTCCGGGGTTGGCCCACAAAGAGAAAGACCGTGCTGCATCAAGCTGAGAAATAAGAGGAAAAGAAATTTTTATAGATATCTTGAAGTTCCAGATTGCGCTGGTAGAACTTGCATAGAAATTCAGTTACAGAAAATCAAAGATGTAGGAGTTATGTTAGATGAATTCTGTGTAGCAGTGAGCTCAAGCTTTATTCATAACTGAAATCATGAAATAGAATAAGAGGGTCCAAAAGAAAGAAAAGGGGAGTAGAAATTGCTGAAAGGGAAGGGGTGAGTGATTACAGGGAGCTGAGCAAGGACCTAAATGGCAAGATGGGTTTAACAAAGATTACTCCAAACGTTAACAAGTCAAATGTTACGATCCACTGGAGATGCTCTCTGGGAGAATATCTGAAAGGAAAAATATCATGCTGCTTATTTTGGTGTTTATTTTTTATTTGGGAGGGGATGGGGGAGCAGTGTGAGTTTTGGGGGTTGTGCGGAAGGGGTTTAAGCTTTGCTGAATGAGAATGAAAGTCTGTTTGTCCACAGGCATTGCAGGCACTGGGCATAGACCTGGAGGGCTGTAGCAGGCCCCTGGACTGCATGCTGCTTGCAGTTTGCATTGCTCACCTGTGCTTCTGAGGTACTTCTTCCAGATCTCTTTTGCCCAAAAGGAATCCAGTCTGCACACCTGGGGCCTGCTCTGTGATGCAAAGTGCAGCCCGGTAAGTGGGGCGGTTGAGGGGCTGTCTACAAAAGCACACTGCTGCTCTGAACTTGAACACACCCTGTGACACTTCAGGGCAGGACTGGTGGCAGGGCAGAGTATACTCAGAATGCACTAGTCCATGCTACAGGTGCCGGCAGCGTGTAGAGCTGAGAGCAGTGACAGTCATAAGGAATGCAGCAGGTAAAAAGATCGCAGTGATCAGTACTGCAGGGTAATCACTCCGGGAAAGAGGAAGGGAGAAGGGTTGATGCAAGGCTGGGTAGGTGTGCTAGGAAAAAATAAAAAAGATACCACCCCCTTAACACACATCGTAGAAGAAGGATTTGGGGGTGGTTTTATCTGATGAAACAATGCTGTCCAGTGAGCACATTCACAACAGAAGGGGAAAAACAACAACAACAACAAAAAACACTTTTTAGATCTAGGCAAGGTAACAATGAAGTTAGCTAAAGTTCTGCAGTGTCTGTTGTAGACTCAGGATAATGAATTGCTCGGGAAGGTTGGTGCCTGCCCTAAGGTTACCCGTAATTCAGTACTTCAGTACGGATTCTGTCCTGTCATATCGGTCATGAAATTTTGAAGGGCCTGGCTGCATGTTGCAACATCAGCACCTTTAAGAAGCACGCCAAACTAACAGAAGAGTCCCGGGTTTGGGATGTGCTGTTTTCATAGGTCTTTTTCTCAAGACAACCCGGCACGTGCTTTGATGAGTTGAAAGGCTTCGTTGGTCATTGTGACCAGTGCAATGAAATAACATGGCTGCTAGCTGGTGGTTTGCTCCGTAGTAAGCTGCTTCTCATTTTCAGAGACTGCTTTCCAAATGGCTATCACTATGGTAAATGATTTCAGTCACTATGGTAAATGAATCTCTTTAAGCCTATACTCACAAAACTAAATTCAGTTCAGTAAACTGTTGATTCTTGAGTCTTTTTGTGAGTAGTTTTCACTGTAACATTATCTTGGATCATTAATTTTGAGTGTTAAAAATGAATGATTGGTAATGGGGAGTTATCAAAGACTCATTTCCATGTTCCCTGTCAGTATGCCACTTCATACTGTGTTTATTCTCACAGAGCCTGTCATACAGAAGTACCATTTTACAGAGCACAGACACGGAGAGAATTAATGATGTGCATAAGTCTGCATAAGGAAATATGTTACAGAACTGATCTGGGGTTTTCTCAGCTTATGATGTTTAGCCACTGGACTGGCTCTCCTGCTCTGCAGCACAGTTACATTCCTTTCTCATCGTGGCTCTTGGTCATCCCATCCTGCACAGCCAAGGAGGCTGCCACAGATACAGCGATCAGGTGAGTCTGAGTGTGACAGGATTATATCAAATAATGTAATGAATAGCTGAGACAAATAAATGTGTTATGTACCAAAGTGTAATGTGTTTATGTATGCCAGTACTTTGCTAAAAAGAGCTATTATCCTTGCTTGAAGCGATAGGCATGCACAACAGTTTGGCTTTTGAACTTTGCTAGAATTATTTGCTAATAAGATTTTGGCTTATGAAAGATGGTGAAATGCACAAGCAGAACACAAATATCTTTGCTAGATCTTGTCAGCAATTGCGAAGATAACTTTTAACAATGTTAGGATTTTCCAGGCCTCTTTCAGAATGACTGTGCTGCCTTGCTAAATATGCTGATTGCTGTATGCCTTTGTCTAAGAACAGTTGGCCTTAATTGCTTCTGAGCAATATTTCCTTGGAAGCTCTCAGATAAAAGGCAACACAGAGAAAACTGAAAGAATCTCTCCTTAGAAACTGGCCATGTTCAATCTGTAAAGTATGTAGATTTTATTTTTTTTTTCCTAGGGAGAGGCAGAAGAGGGCAATAGGTGCAGGATGTGGAGGGAAGAAGCAATGCCATGACCCTGTAGCATTGCTGCATGTTGAGTCACAGAGTGACATTTAAACAATTCTCATTGCACCCAATATGAAAAACTATGATGCATGTCAAATTGCTGGTCGTCCTAGAGAAAGATTAGGAGAAAACTGGTCAAGGCACCAAATCCATAGGTAGTCTTTCCCATGCTTCCAGTGTTGGGGGAGCGTACCAGCAGAACCTCAAGCCAAATGGTTCTTTAATGCCTTTTTTTTTCTTTTTTTTCTTTTTTCTTTTTTTTTTTTTGAGGGAATGAATGGCTCTGGACTTTCCATCTTTAGAGCTGGTGGTTTCCACGCCACAGTGATTCAGCCAGCATGAACTCTTGACCAAATCCCATTTTGTTTCCTGGTTTTATTTTTCTAAAATATTTTACATTTAGCAGGGCATAAAGGCCTCCCTAGTATGTGATGGAGTAAGAAGGAGATCTGTGCTCTTTTTACTGGTTAGCTTTCTCAGAGGATGGTTCTCTGTGCTTCTGAAAACATTGCAACTGAAGCAATTAAAGGAATCACTGAATTTTGACTAAAACTAAGACTAAATCCTTATGTGGTCTTGGCTTTTTGATGCTGTGTTTATTTGGAATTTCCTTTGAGGTTTAATAAGACGTCTGATTTTTATTTGAAGAATATGCCCTGCCTGAAATGTTCTAAGGTTTAATCAGTGTGTTATTACATAGGAAGCTCATATACATTTGTTTAGTTGCTAGATAAATAGATTAGTATTGATGACAATTTCAGAGGATAATAGGTTGTTAAATTAATGTGGACAGCCTTGTTCCTTTGCCTTGTTGGATGTTTTCTGATGACTGAATTCTCTGGGGCACCCTTTTTAAGGACTATGCTGGTGGTTATCCCAGTTACTGTGTAAGTGGTTGGTTCAGTAAGGACCTTGAGTAGCTTGGCTCTGGGCTGAGAGAGAGATGCCAGACAGGAAATCTATAGCCTTGGAAAGCTACAAATAAAAGAAATTACACTCTGAAAATTAAAAACATAACATGTTCTTTCAAAAGTTAATACATTTCTATAGATACATTATCCCAAATGGTACATCATGAGTAATAAAATACTGCTATAATAGTTTTGAGACCTAAGATGCAAACAGATCACAGTTCACCTCTGTGAAAACACAGCATTATTTCCTTCAGTTCCTTCATTATTTCCTTCCCTGCATCCTCTTGTTATTCAACAGACAGACAGCAATGCACAAAGGGGCCTCTGAAACAAAGCTGGACATACCTGTATTCACAAGTATGTCCAGGTTTGTTTCAGAGGCCCCTTTGTGCATTGACCCTCATTGTCTGCTTTATTTTTCACACTTCTGTCCCATCTCTCTATATTTTTTTCCCCATTCTACAGTAATTCATTGTATGTCTCTGTTTCTACATGGCTGCCTTTGGCTATGGGCTGAGACAAGCTAGTTGCATGAGGCTATCCTTCTTTTCAAATGTCAGTACTTTTAAAATGGTACAGGTCATCCAAAGTGATGTGTATGATATGTATAGATGTGTGTATGATATGTATAGATGTATGAGCGTGCTAATAACATTGCTGCTGATTAGCAAATAGTCAGGTCACAAATGTGTCCATACTAAGGTTGTCTTCTCAGTGAAAATTCAGCTTTGTGTGTGGATGCTCAGGATGTGCACTGAGACAAGATTTTGTAACATAATCATGTAGGGGTTTTGTTTGTTTGTTTATTTGTTTTGTTTTGTTTATTTACCTTCTAGCACAGTCTCTGAATAGAGAAATCAGTAGGGAGCTAGTACAGCCATTGCTGCTTGTGCTGTGACTTGAAATGTGGCTCTGTATCCACCTCCCCTGAATATTGTGTCATCTTGGCTTTAGATGAGTCTATGTCTAGTCACATTGCACTTATTGCATGTGTAACCCATAGGGCAGCAGGTAAACATCCTTGCTGCAGTGACTTTGGAATCATTGATAACAGATTGCATCGCTGAAGACAGTGATACAAAATCAAATAACATCTGTAATTACCTGTGAAACCTCAGAATTTCACATTCCAAAATGTGAAAGACAACCACCTTTCTGCACATCATTTTCAAGTGTGTCTGGTCCAGTGTGAGTATCTTGTCCTGGGGTGGGAAGCAAGTGCTATACCGTACGTGGATGAAACTATTCAGTTTTCGACCTTATGGTATCCCATGAATTTTCCATAAAATCCCTGGAGTCCTCTTAATACTCTCAACATGCTATACGATGTTTTGTTGGGAAGTGAGGATCAGTTTATTCTCGGTAAGAAATGTGTAAGTTTTTATGTTCGTGTTTTGTGATTTGCAAGTTATAAAGTATCGTCTGCTTTGTTCTTCTGAAAAAAATGTTTAGCAGCAAGATGCTATTCTCAAAACTTCGGTAGTTTGCATGGGAATTACTTGCTTCTTGCAGACTACTCCTGAGGGACTTTTCAGTTATCTTAGACAAAACAAATGATTTAATTATTTTCATCAAACTTGAATCTTTAGCATATTCCTCCCTTTGAAAGTGAAGCCTTATATAGCCTTGATTTTCTTCCTGAACAGGATAAGATGGAAAAGAAAGAGAAATTATTTCAGCTAAGTGAATAATTCACACACAAGATTTTTTCCAGAGTACCTAACCTTCTCTGTTTGCATCATATTGACGATGTGCTTGCTGTTCTCTGATATTTATGTAACTTTCATATTATTATTTAAAAAACACACACACACACACACAAAATGCACTGTGAAATACTGTTTTGTGAGCCATTGTTGGCTTGATGGGGTTTGGCTGCTCTTGGTGTTTTTTGTTTGCATGAAAGCCTGAACACTTCCAAAACAAACGCTCCTGAGAGAATGTAAACTTCACTTTCCCTGAAGACTGTTCTGTGAAGCTCAGATGCTGGCTTCTTTTAAGTATTTTTGCTGTTAAAAGTGAGTTACACAAATGTTTGTGGATGGTACACAGAAAAGGTGTGCACGGAATACTCAAGGTAATGAAGTGCAGGGAATGGTCTGCAGCACAGACTTTGGCTCTTGAAGTGTGTCGAGCTCTTTCTGTACCTGGAGATGCTTATTTTGTAGGATCTTCATACACGTCAAAGATGAAACTTTTACTTAGTCAAGTGCTGGAAGAGTCACTGGTTTACAATCTGCATCTCTCAGATAGCTTTTTCAAGTCTTGTACCTGATAGCAAGATGTTCCTGTTCTTCAGAGTGCTGTTACCTGCTGGAGCTGCTAAGGACAGTGTGGGATACTGTACTGTATGTGATGGCTGTTTGCTGCAGCTGGTCTCTTCTGCTGCTATCAAAAGGTGGCTAGGACCTTTTTGCTTCCCTTGTTGATCTAAAAGCTCAGACTTCAAAGCATTAACTGAATTTCTTCTTCATGCATTGTGAAGTCAGGGGTTGCATTGAAGAGGATGTGTTCCATGCTGCTCCTGAGAAATCCGGCATTTGTGTCAGGGACAGCACGTTACTAAGTTGTCTTCTTGAAAAGGTTCCTTCAGGCTATGATACTGTCATCGCCTGTTAGCGGTACAGCCACAGGTGGGGCTTAGTTGTCACTGGTGCAGGCAGTGCCTGAGCCAGTGGGGCAGAACAACACAGGCAGTAATTAAAGCAGTCCAAGGCCCCAGATTAGCTAAGGCTTAAATGCTTTGCTCTATTACGGCCTCGCTGCGGCTCCCAGGGAAACAGCCCAGCCCTCATGTGGTGGAGCCTGCTCACTCTAGCCTATGTTGGCAGCCAAACCACCCAGCCTGAGGACTGTGATGAAGCTGTGGCCGTACTAACGGCGTCCTCTGCCTCCTGCTGAAGGCCTCTGGCCTCTAATACAGCAGCATAGAGAAATATCTTTCAATCAAAAAAGCGTTAGCAATCTTGCACAGCTTCATGGCATCTGTCCGCATAGCTTTAACCTTGTGGTTCTGAAGGTGGCCTCAGAGAGTGCCCAGTCAGTCACCCAAGGGTCCGATGCCTTGCAGCCTTTGAGGAATGGGTGAGGTGTGAATGGGCAGGACATGACTGGGTTGGGTCAGAGGCGAGGAACTGGTAAGAGGACCCACCTTTGTACCAGGTCCATTTTACCATTCCCCTGAGGGTCAGGGGAAAGTAGGTAAGGGGGACCGGGACCTCTAGATGTGGAACTAGAGTGGGGAAGGGAAGAGCCAGGCACCAAGGTACGGAAATCTGGCATGAACCTGGGATAAGGGCAGGGGGACTGAAGGTAGTGTCTTGGAGTGAAGGGATGCTGAGAGAGATGATGGGAGTGGGGCTTGGGAGTGAATGGAGGAAAGAAGGACAGTATATGCTATCTGGTACTCGCTTGCACCTGCAATAGAGAGATCCTGTGTGGGTCTGCAGTTTTGAAAACATCTATTTATTTTGTCTGCCTCCATGATTAGGAGGCCAATTTAGGGCTTATCTACTTGGGGAAATCCCTGCAAAATAGGCTAGGGTATGAATTTACAGCCTACTTAAAGACCCATCAGAAAATGCAGTGTAAATTCACACTTCAGCTTACTTCACAGGAACTCCCCCGCAGAAACAAACCCTCAGAGTCACCTCTGTACCTCAGTCTGGTGCTAAAAGTGAGTGGAATCTTCTCAAAGTGTGGGCCTCCAATTCCATTTTTATAGCTGGGTTTTTCTGTGTCTTGGGTTTTTCTGCAGCCAGTGTAAATCACTGTAGCTTTGCTGAGGCTGGAGAGCTGGGCCACTTCACACTGCGCAGGATCTGACCCTTTGCCTCAAGTAACCTTTTATTATCAATTGGCTGGAGGATATTTTCCTTTTTGCTGGCTTCATTATTGAGCTGTTCATTCACTCCCACCACTGCTGATGTCTTTTTTTTCTTTTTCTTTCTTTTTTTTTTTTTTTTTCCTGTGAATTTTGTGTTGTGTTTTTCCTCCCATGTAATTTCCTAGTAGTGAACTAGTGACAGAGTGGGCTGCTGGTATTTCATCTTGTGGCTGGAGAGGTCAGGCTGCTTCTGATACAGACAAACACTCCATTACAGTAAACTCACAGAAAGTTTCCTTTTCAACCTGAAAGGAGAAGGAAGCAAACTCCACCAATGGGCTTTCAAAAATTATTTCTGTGAGCTGAACTTACACTAAATGCCAGTTTGGTAATATTCTGCAGAGAGAAGGAAAAAAAGAGAAGAAGTTATATTTCTTCTTTCTCTCTTCCTTAGCAGATTTGACTTGAGT
This sequence comes from Heteronetta atricapilla, assembly GCA_011075105.1. Taxonomy (NCBI): domain Eukaryota; kingdom Metazoa; phylum Chordata; class Aves; order Anseriformes; family Anatidae; genus Heteronetta; species Heteronetta atricapilla. The sequence continues at coordinate 5,735,200 of CM021736.1, forward strand.
CTTGGGTTAGATTAGATTGTAATCCTGCAGTGAAAACACCAAACATTTGCGCTGTGCCTTACTGAAATTGGTCATTGCTGATGTACAGATAAAAGAGCATAAAGGTCTAAACCTTCAAAGTTACTTGTCTGCTTCTGGTATTTAGGAAAACTTGCTTCTTGTCAGGAAGAACTCAGTGATGAGGCAGATACATAGAGCAGAGATAAAGGACCTCAGCTCTGAAGGATGGCATCAGAGCAAATACTCCCTGCTTCGCCTCTCCAAAGCTCTGAGCCAAACCTGTACGTAGTAAGGTACATGGAAAGCTGATGGGACGCTTTTATTCCCTCCTCTTTTGCTCCTTGTTTTTCAGCGTTTACAAAAGCACCCATGGTTGCCCAATTTGACTGTAGCAGCAGCCCATGGCATTGAAACCCTTCTGGCAGATTGCTGCCCTATGATATGGTGCTCTCTGTGGAAATTCAGTCCTGCACACGGCCACAGTGTGTCTGGAAATCCCTCTGTGTTGGGCCTGCTTTGTTCAGTGGGTGAGATCTGCACAAGTGCTTTGTAGGTTATTTTTTCATTCGAGTGCATGTCCAGTGAAAACCTTTTTCACCAGTGAACTGAAGTCAGGATTTCTCTAGAGATGCCATGTTAACATGCTAAGGTGCTATTACTTTATTGAGTTTTATGGTGGTTTTATTTATTTTTGTTGTTGTTGTTGTTTGTTTTGTGTTTGTTTGTTTTTTTTCCATATTTCTTCGAGTTCAAGTATTGCAAATATATTTCAAAAATGAAATTTCATACACTGTAAAATTCTAATACCCACAATAACCACCAAGTCCTGTGGATTCATACTATCTGTTCTTCATTCTTCTTTTGAGTGACATGTTTCTGTTCATTGGAGTAATGTAATTTCTACAGAGAACATTATCAAACTAGCACATGTAATCACCACTATCCTAGTACCAATGCATGTCACATGTTTAATGAATGCTATTTGGCCTTTAACTGTTCTTTGTGGCATCTGTTAAGCATCCATCTCATTCTTTATATGTCAGTAGGCCAGATAATTCAAAAGGTTAAGTGTAATTAGCAGGCACTGGTAGCAGTAGTACTGTTCTTTTGAGTTACATATGGATAGCTGTTTGCACGTTTGGTGCCAACTGCTTGAAAGGTGAGGTGTATTATCTGGTTAAAAAGAATTAAAATGTAACTGGCCATCTCTACAAGATAATGAAGCATTCCTTGCTGCAGTCTGCAGGAGGTGTAAAAAACACTGTCCCTGCCTGCTATATGGCAATTTGATTTAAATATATTAGACTGCTCCAGGGTATACAGAGGAGTCTCATCTGGTATCTGTGGTGCAGTTGCATGTACCCGATATTGCAGTGTTCCCTGTGTATGGAATAATTTGACATGTAAAATGTGCTCCCTGCTTCTCAGGGGAGAGACGAACGTAACAGCGTATTGTCTTACTGTGGGCTGCGTGGACTTAGCTGAATTCCCTGTCATTACAAAGACATGAATAAAATTAATCTAAGCATAGAAGGAATAGGAGCTGCAAGATAATAAATATTTATGTCCCAAACTTGGCAAGATACCATAAATCAATAAATTTTGAAGAGATTTAATTCTTCTTTGTGCCTAATTACTTGACCTGTGGCACCAGTTTGCTTCGATTTGTTTTTGTGGTAACTTGTGTAATCTTCTGCTTCCTCTTTCTACAGAAAATTTAGTATTGTTTGCCGATTTCCTCTTTAAATGCACTCAAAATTCCCTGTTTGCTAAATTAAGAAACCAGTAATGTGGAATGAAAAAGGCACACCACATTTCATTGCCTAAGCTGTGATTTGTGGACTTTGACATGTGTTGTCAATTACTAAAATCTGTGATTATGCCAAATAAGTAACGTTTTATTTTCCCTACCATTCTGGTACTACACTCACATAGTTTCGCATATTGAAAAGCTTGGTTAAAAAGCTATTACAAATTTGGTTAATTTAAATGTGGGATCATATTATCAATCGAAAAAAAATTCTGGAAAGAAGGCTTTGTAGTTGAAGCTGGTCTGTTCCTTGAACGAATATGGCAAGGTGCAATGTGGACCGAGCGAAAAGAAAGTCAGCTGATGTGTGCACACATTTGTGCTAGGTGTAAGTTACAAACATGGTGTGCACCCGGCATCCTTCTCCCATCTTTCGCACACTGACTTTTACTATTTATGTAATACTTGTAGGGAAGAGACTGTCCCCTTGCTGCTTTTGCTCTGTGGTGTATCTATCTGTAGACAGCCCGGCTAATTTATGAGTCCCGGAGTCAGGATCCTACAGGGAGTTGTACAGGATAAACCACCGTAAGTAGTGCTCTCAAAGTATTCACTGGATGTTACGTAATAAGCCTGTTTCAGTTGGTGGCATACACTTGAATGTGGCTGTTTGGTGAGGGATATTTTCCTAAGCATGGGGAGCCCAGTGGAGCAGCCGGTGCCTGGCGGCCGGGCACTGATCTGACTCAAATGGAAACACTTTTCCTCTCCAACTGTAGCTGAGGGAGGCGTTTACTGTTCTGCTTCAGCCACAGAGTAGGTACGAGCCCAGACAGATTGGTATCTCACTGCCATTGCAGTCTCTGTGCCAACTCTGTGTTTAAAGACATCCTGGTCACTCTGGTCAAAATTCCCATTTAAACAGAATAGTTAGAATTATTTCAGAGGGAGAACAACCCACAAGTCAGTGATCAAGAAAGTGTTAAACGAAAAGTGATGTATGTCTCTTGCAGTCTTCAGACCTACAATAAGCCTTTTCAGAGGCTGACTGTGCCATATTTCATCTAGCTACCTGCTTTATGTGTTCAGAATGAAAATGCACAAAATCCCATTCTCTCCAAGGAGATAAAGGGCCATGTCACACCACACAGCTGGGTGTTTCAGAGCCAAACTTCATGCAGTCCCTAGGCCTGTCTCACTGTGGCTTGAACTGCCCCTCTCACGGGCACGGCAGAAACCCTCAGTGCAAAATGGGCAAGATCACTGGAGCACAAGGTCACTGTGTGCACATCTTGTACCTCTGCAGGACACTGTGGCTCTCTTGGTCATTTCAGCTTCCTGACAGTGTTGCTATTGCCGAGAGAACATCAGCAGCCTCTCTTTTGTGCTGTGTCCCTTCCAAGAATTCTGAAGCCAGCAGAAGGGAGTCCAGCTGCTTTGACACTGGCAGAGCTGTGTTCTTCCTGGCCACTTCCCCATCTGTGCAGCTTGGGTCCAAGCAGACTCTCTACAGAAGGGTAAAAGCACTGCAGAAGCCAAGCCAAGGAAAGAAATCAAAGCTACATTGAAAGGACAGGGTTACAGGTGTTATTCTAGACAGAAAATTTCACGCAGCATACCAAGGCCACACAGAAGAAATTGCTTGGTTTCCAAGCCATTGGGTCAGTGATGCTTTTTCTTCCTCTCTGTTTGAAAATGTACATAGCATGTGATCTGGCAGTTGCCTTTGCATTGGGCATAGACGAGACACACATGTTTACACACAGGGAAGCTGTGGCACATTTGAGTATCATGTAGAACTGCTGTTGGCTTTTTAAGTTATAGTCATTAATAACAATGTTTGATTACTGCTTTTATCTTAGTTTTATGTAGTTACTGTGTCAAGAAGCCACAGTTTGAGCTCTTTTTTCAGTTGTCTTCACCATTAGACACATTCAAAAGAAGACGATCAGCCTGATAGGATATATCTCATCCTACTTGAGCTGTCAGAAGGCTAGTGATCCAGTCCAAGTGAAGTGTATGGGCTCTCTCTCTTTCCCTCATCAGTAAACAAGGATTCATCAGGTGCATAAGGCAGTGAATCATCTAGTGATACTGTCCTTCTCCCTTGGTGAAGAAGGGAGCGTAGATGACCAGTCTAGGCTAGGCATTAACTTCAGGCTAAGAGGGACATGCTGTTCTTGCTCAGAGCCAGGGAAGTGTGAGTTTAATTTCTGATTAGCAAAGTTTAGTTGAAAATGAGCATAAAGAGAGCCTGGGGTGCTCCAAGTCTGTAAAGGCAGCAGTTGTCCACAGACAGATCGATGTCCTGCAGATGCTTAAGTATAGTGTATATGCCCAAAGCTCCTCTGCCACGTCTTCACTGAGCATCACTTGCATGATGAGGCATGGACAGAGGTTCCCTTTCAACAAGACTGCAAATGCAGCTGTAAGTTCTGGCAGGATGTGCTTAGACAGCTAGTGTGGAAATACCTTAGCCTAGTACCACCAGGTGGACTGAGTTTCTGTCAGAAGCCTCGCTCCTGGATTCTTTATGCCAGCGGTCTATCTAGGTCAGTTAGAGGCTGTAATTTTTCCTTCCTGAAACACTTTTCCTTTTGGAAATAAAGTGTACTGGTATGAAGATGCTCTGCAATGAAAGTTTGTTCCCCTTCCTGTGGGACACACCTGCACCTGTTAGATCACTGTTGCTTTGTTCATACCAGGTGAAGCAGGGGGCTGCATCAGAGCTAGCTAGCATGGTGCAAACAGGCCTTTGTTGTAAATGAGCACTGGAACATAATTACAAATGTATCTTTACAGTTTATGAAAGATCTTTTCTCTGGATAAAAGAGAGCTACTCTGAATCCTCTTCCACCGTGGTCAAGTTATGCGCAGTGCATGTGGAAGACAAGTCTGGAAGTTTTAGATACCATCTTGTGAAGAGAATGAAACTAGATTCAGTACAGCTGTCTACAGTAAGGTAATGTCTAACAACAACTGCAACACGGTTATTATTTCAGTAGTCTCTGTTCCTTATCTTTTTATACGTGGATAAATATTGTCTTAGATTATCTAATTTATCGAACTCGTGCTTTAGTTCATTATCTGTAGTGTTGTAATGCAAATCTAAGACTAATTCTGGAGATGATCTGAATTCTTTCATAGTTACGAGAAATCCTTGGGAGGTATCTGACTGTTTACAGAGGAGTGTCTTGCTGTACCAAACTCCAGATTTCTCAGCATGGCCAAATCTCCTTTTAGTATATTATAGTTTAATTAGCTCTTCATCTTGAGTCAGAATCTGTTTCTCTGAGGTTGAAGTTAAAAAAAAAAAATGACAAAATGGGAAATGTAAAGAAGTAACTGTGATCTTTGACACATGGATTTGGTACCATCTGTTAACATGACTTCTAAAATCAGTATCAAATTTGTTTGTTGAGTTGGATTTTCATGCTGTGGATAACATCTCCCTTCGTTGTGAAGCTGTCAGATGTAGTTCCCTTGAGAAAGCCTCCCTGCCAGTCGAGTATCTGCAGCAAAATCCTCTCCTCCTCTGAACTGCCATGCTTCCAGAAAGCAGTGACACTCTTTACTCTAGCTGAGAATCTATCTCAGGAAATCCTTCAAGGGAAGGCTCTAATTGGGCAGTGAACCAAAACGTCACACCAGAGGACAAACCGCCATGAAAACCCGTACCGGTCTTTCCCCAGATGTGTTGGAGGCCTATTGTCTTCCCATGCCACAGAATAGAACATTGCTGTTCTGTTCTGCAGAGTACTACTTTGCCATTAATTTGATCTGTTTTCCCCTCTATCGGAAGTGTTGATATTTCTGAATTTTCATCTTCTTTTTCACTGCTCGTGTCTTTCAAAAGCAAAGTGTTGGAAGGAGCTTTACAAGTTTATCTATTCAGAGCTGGCCAACCTGTGCCTTGGAGATGTGTGCAGCTGCTCAGCATTATTCCAAGGGTGTCTCTCGCACTGGTGCAGTGTCATGTACAAAGGTGTCTGTCCTTACCAGGGCTGCTAGGTCATCTGCTCTCCCAGCTGTGGGTGGCAGTGAGCTGGCAAGGATTGCTACACCAGCAACTCTGAGATGCTCAAACCATCTTGCTGAGGAGAAACGGGGTCTGGTCAGTCTCTCCAGCCTATCAATTCCTCCTGGATTTCCTGTACCCTTCAGCTCACTGACGTACATGGTGCTTAACTCATGGATCTCAGCAGTGTAAAGACTGTGCGGTTTGTTAAACCGGCCACTCCAGCACAGTCTGTTTCTCTGGATCTGCTCTTAAAGGCCTCCACTCTGAACCCTCTGCAGTTAACCACTCCTCATGCTTCACTATCAATTTTTTTGAAGACTTTTTTCTTGTGTATGTGCTTTTTCACATCAGATATCGGTTCTTTTCTTGTTGCTCCCATTGGTGTGTGGAGACTTGACACCATATACCACAACACTATCCCCTGTCTCCGCTGCAGAGGCTGATGGCATCGGGCTGTATATATTCTTAGTGTATAGCATTTTCTAGGCCCATTTCCTTTCTTGGTCACACAAGGACAGGAGAAGGAGTTTGGAGGAATTAAATGAGATCAAAATTTCTCTTTTGAAAACTGTACAGAGAGTAACCACCACTCTCCTAGAAGAGGAGCAGAAAATAGCAGCCTGCGTCACTTTGTATGATGATGACTGCAATAAGAATGGGAAATAGTACACTTCCCTCATGTCTTTTGCAGCCTTTGGAGTTGATGAATGATAATTTTGGTTCCTTCTCAGATTGAGGAGTGGATGACTAATGTCGTTGTGACTGGTGCCATCTAATTGGCTCAAAAGAATCTTCTGGTTGTTCTCATGATTGGCATCACTTCCCATCATGTGCAAGCCATTGGAGAGCAAAGACCATCTTTTGAACTGTCATGGTATGGAGAAGATGTAAAAGTACTGAGTTCCTGAAGCAATTCAATGTATATGAAGTATGTATGAATCAGTACTCTGATCTTCCTGTGCAGCAACTCACGATGACTGTTCTATTTCTACAGTTGCTAATTTTATTATGTTAAAAACCACTTGGTGTTAAAGTGACTTTTATGCAAAGTTTATATGAAGTTGTGATTTAAGAAGGACTCACCAGGAAGGTATAACTGAAATATTTTGCTTTGAGTCAGTTAGATCCATTTCAAAACAGTTTGTTGAGCTAGATTGCAGCTTGTTGCTTAATATTAAGCCATCTGCCTGAGCTGCTGCGGTATTTCTGGGACAGGTGACATTGTATCTTGATTATTTCTTACAGACACCCCCAGCTCTCCATTGCCTAACCGAGGGTGCTTTGCAATTGTTCTTGCCTACGGTAGTGATGGATCATGGGGAAAAAGCTTGCTCAGAGAGCCTCATTCTGGATGGGTAAGACAAACTGTTTGTCAAATTGGGTCAAAAAAATATTTTGCTTTGGGTCAACTCATTGAAATTAAATATTTAAATTCAGAAATACTAAGCATTTAACTTTTCATCAAAACTGTGGAAATAAAATATTTGGCACTTGCTAATGTCAGATTTTGAAGGTAAGGGTGTGAATTTTTCAAGTGATATTGACAGGAGATTCTTCCGTACCACGTAACAGCAGATGTTCTTAATGCAGGCCTGATGGGGAGAGGTGGCACTCTGGTGATGAAGAAATACTGCACACCATTCAGCAGCCTAGCGAGAAGAAGGCTCTGTGCTCATTTTGAAAGAGGCCAGTGCAAAAGTTAGCTAGGTAAGTGAAAATTACGCTACACATAGAAGAAAAACATTTGAAAGTCAGCAGAGAGAACACTACAGTAGGATCCTTGGAAGGTTACGAGGACAATGAATACAAGCAGGGGAAAAAATGGAAAGGATCTGAGGTTGTAGCATAGAATCAAGTTAAATACTTATTTGGCATATTAGAAATTTGCTGGGGTAAGCCATAGGGCTGGGGTATTAGCACAACTCATTCTGGAAGGACGGGCTTGGAGAAATGAAGTGTTGGTACTGTAGTTGAAGGTTATCCGTGCTTGTTCTGATAGTGGGGAATAAATGAGGGACAGACTTGTCTAAGTTCACTTGTTTAAGTTAGAAAGAGAGGGAGAGCACAGCCTCTGTGATGGGGGGTGTAGTTCAAGCCACCTCACTGGAAGAAGTGAAAAGTTTTGGAGCAGTTCATGGAAGTAGTTTGTAGCAAAGCCTCGTTGGCAATGGGCTTTTAACGGGATACTGCTTGGAAAGGCATCATGGCAAACACCTCAGTGCATCACTGTCTTGGAATATGTTGGGGGCAATTCTGTTTTGCAGGGTAGAAAGTCTTAGACAGGTATTTTAGCCTTAAGCATTAGTAAGAAGGATGGCTTGCCTGTGCATCTAAAGAAGGGAATAATAATGAAACTGAAAATCTACTTGAAAGGTTTGGATTCCTGGACAGATAGTGGAACAGACTGTCAGACAGCCTGTACAGAATTAGATTGTAAGTGATAACAAACTGTAATTGTCAAGAGTAATTAATGTTAAACTAATATAATTTCCCAGTTTATAGGGCAGCTAGCCAAGGAAAAAAGAATGAGCAGTAGATATTATATAGGTATTTTTTTGATCTCGACTTTTGATCTTCATTGTATTCTCTGACTAGATTACCAATCGAAATCTGGGTACTAAGACTGGGTAAATTTACCCAGTCAAGGTTGCCTGGTTGGAAAAATATCCTAACAAGATGATCAGGTAAAAAGACAAGGCTCAAACATTATGAGAAATATTCTAATTGTACAAGTAGTAAAACCACAGCACAGATTACTTAGGGTTAACATGGAATCTTTTTGACTGAATTTTTAGAAGAACAAGCATGACAAGTATTTTTCAGAGATGGTCTAAGTTACTTATTCTGCCTTAGAGCAAGGGAAAAAAATGAATTGCCCCAAATCTCCTCTGGGGATGGATTTTTAACCATCTATTAAGTAAGCACTTTGGGGGGACTTTTAAGACCCCTGCTTCTCAGGTGAAGTCAGGGCAAACATAAGCCCTCAACTATGGAAATTTGCCTCAGGGCAGGTGTTAAATATAAGCGCAGGTTTGGAGTTGTACCCAAGGAAAAATTATTCTTTATCTAGTCTGCAGAACTTTAGACAGGGATGCCCAGCTCCCCGGGTTGAAATACTGCACACCAGACCAGTATGAGCATTTCTAGAGGCTGCGGCACATGATCTGCAAGAGTTTTTATACACACTAATTTTCTTTAAGAGTTATGTTCCAGTGGTGACAAATGAAGAAAGGGCATGTGATGGAAGTGTGCAGTGTAAACAGTTCAGGTTGCTGCTAGGAATTGCATGGTTGTAATTGGGTAACAGATCATGAACTATATTTGTAAAGATTATTCAGCAGTTTCAAACCCAAAAATACATAAGAAAACCATGCCCTTCTGGAGACAACTGACAAACAGAAAAAGAGCCAAAGTTCATCAGTACGAGTCAGTGCTTCTATGTCCTTCTCAGAGGTACTCGGGTACATTTGTTGCTGGCTTCTCACCTTTAGTTGTCTACCTCTGCTTTCTTCCAGAGGATCTTGCCCTTGCTACAGGGATGGTTCATTTGCTTGTGAAGCAGGGGGTGATTTGCAAATTATAAAATTGTGATAGTCCTATATAATTTAATATTGAATTACAGAAGTGCCAGTTTAATTGACTGCATGCAGTTGCAATCAGCACTTCAGCAGCTGCCTCATGAGCCACACTTGCAGTAGGGGAGCCTCAGGCACATGGGTGAGGTGAATGTTGAGAAGTGGGAATCGGTCTAGTCATCCTAAGAGAAATCATCCCCGTGTGTGAGTCAAACCTGCAGTCTCTTGCCCGAGATGAAGGGAATCTCCCAAGGGCAGCTAATCTCGCACGATCTTATCAATTGAGATAAAACATCACAGTGTCAGGTCAATAGATATTTCTAAAAGTGCATGCAGACCTCACTCAAATTCACATTTAGCTCTAGCCAAAACACAACCCAAATCACGATCCAAATAACCTCCTCCTCAGCCCACCTTCACTGCCGTGCTGTTTCAGTGGCAGATGCAGCACAGAAAAAATTGCTTGAATGCTTAATTCAGAAATTTACTGTTTAAGGCATTACTTGTATGAACACCAGCGTAACACATAGAATACCAATGCCCTAAATTTAGTAGTTTTGTCTGAGTCATTTTCACTGTGTGGGAGGGCTGTGAAGACACTCCACCGAGTGGAGAAACTTGCTGGTGCTGTCTGTCCAATGAGATGATTTGTTAAAAAAGTCAACACAACAGAACTACAGATATGTTTGTGAGTAAAATGCAGTTTTGTTGCAGACTTCAGTACAGGAAAGGGGTGGTGATGCTCTCCACCCACCTCAAAAGCTGAAGCCAAGTTTAACTGATACGTATCTGATACTGAAATGGGTACTGAACTTTTCATGACAGCAACACACAGACACAGGTAAACACTCTGGCTGCGTGATTTGGAGGGACATAACGTGGTGTAATCCCCAGACTGGTCTGTGCAATTTCATCTTCTCTTCAAATCTAGCAGCAGCAGCTGAGTTGTTACAATCCTACACATTGCCAACCAGCAGCCAAAAGCTATTCCTGGCTTTATTCACTGAAGGGTGAAATTTTGTCCTACTGAAGACAAGGCAACTTTTGCCACAGAAATTGTTCAGTAGGGCTAGGAATACACATAGACTTTTTGAAAATAGGTATGGGCACAAACCATTACGTTTGAAAGTGAGGGAGGCATTTAGACTTGTTGTTCTGAACTGGCCGCATTTACCTTTCTGTCAATCTGAATTTTGTGCTTACTCAATTAGCCTTTCTTCTTCAGGCCAGCTGATTCCAAGTTAATATGAAAGTAGCAATTCCATTTTGGAGATTTGCCCTGGGTAATTTTTTCTGGGACCTAGGTGAATAAAAGTGTCCCTCTCCTCAGGTGAAAAGCTAACTTGACTGTGCCTAAGTTCTTACTAGAATTTCTCATGGTTTTGGTGAAAGTTCTAGCTCAGCCTCTGCACTCTGGTTTTGGAGTGGACCCTTGGATGTACTGCATACTGTCTGATGGCAGCCACGGCAAATACGTAAACATGCTGGGCCTTGAACCTATGGCCCCGAATCTCATGAATACTGCCACCGAGATCAGGGCTCTGCTCACCCTAGCTGGAGGATCAGTCACAGCGTGTTTAGTGCCAACGACAAGAACTCTGTTCCTACAGAAACTCCAGTAAAATCAAAAGCTTGTTAATAGAAAAAGAGTAGTTAGCTGTTATCATAAACTGAGCAAAATGCCAAACAAAATTCTGCTCTGCTATTTGTTCCTGTACAGGCGTTTAGCTGCCAGGAAAGACCAGTCTTATAAACATGAAATTATATCCATGGTAACGTGCAAGCCATGTTTAACTTTGCAGCATGTTAAAAGGTATATTAAAAAAAACATTTTTGTGTTTTACTGCTTAGAATAGCAATTATGACTTTTAAGTCAGCTATTTTAACTCCAGTGAGCTTGGGAGTTGTTGACTTGTGAGGGTAAGGGCCAGAGGCACAACCCCTTCCTCGGAACACTTGCCATTGCTAGACATTCCCATAAGGTATTATTGCTTAAATACATCCTGTGTTTTCTCTACCCAGATTCCTTTAGCTAGAAAGACATGACAGGTTGTGGTATTGGCCTGTAGCGAGGTCCCAGCTGTACCGTTCCACCCTTTGTCAGCAAGCCGTGCTGTGGCTCTGCAGCCATCATGCACTTACCGTTTGGGGGTAAATATTGGACTCAAGGAGCCTGCTTTGTGGTACGGCATCCTGGGATTTTAAACACTCTAACGCTTCTCTGCTACAAAGCAAATGTTGCTTACTGAGCAGGAGAGTGGCTGGGGTAGGGAGCAGACTGAACCAGAGTCTGGGCTGGAAAGCATATTGGGAAAGTAACTGAAAGAACCCAACTTGGAGCAAAAGCTGAAGCTGAAAACTGCAGATGGTTTTCTTGTAAGTATGATAATGTCAAACGCAAAAAGGGGAGATTATGCACTCTGTTGTCTGTTTTGTGCACAGTGAAAATTATGTGCGGGAAAATGGAGCCCTGTGTCTGGGGAAAACAGCGATGGCTGTGGCTATACAATATCATGTAGGAGTCTGTGGAAATTGGGTTGACTGCTTTTGTGGAGGCCTCTGAAGCCTTGAGCCCTGTTTGCTGTGGAGTAGAGGGAGGGAAAGAGAACAGTATCAACGGGACGTGTCCTCAGTGTTTATTATCTCTTAGCACCTACATGGTAATATCACCCTGAATGGATTGTTGTGCTAGGAATGACTTGGAAAAACAGAAAATTCCTCTCTAGGGGCAGCAGAACATCCCATGCTGGATGAGCGGGAAGCGCGGGAGGTCACAGTGACTACAGCTGAATCCCACAAAGCACGATGGAAATGAACAGGATGTTCTGGTAGCTACTATTTTGTGTGTGTCGTGAAGCACAGGGGCTGGTGGATGCAGTAGGCTGGGTGTTGGGCTCTGAAAAGAGAGCAGCATCTTTGAAGAACATTCTTAGTTTTGCTCTCCTGCCTCATCTGTTCTTCATGGCTCTGGAGTGTTTTTTTTGAGCTACACAGATGTGAAACAAAGATGGTACAAGATGCACTTCGTGTAGAAATTTAGGAACACATGTACTAGCCTGTACCTCTCTTCATAGAAAAGTGAAGATAGTTTATCAGCACGACCTGGCCCCTTGCTTGTGTGAATCCCTTTTTTACTGACAGTCAGCATGGTGTATGGAGGGAGAGTCTCGGACTAATCTCTAACTGGACAAGGAGGTTGGGGCTGTGCTGTTTTTTTCCCCACTTGTGTAAAGTGTACACAGAGCATGTCTTCCAGCAGGGTGTACAGCTTGACACTGCAAGACCCAACAGTGCCTCAGTTACCAGAGTTACTGTTTGCAAGCTGGAGAACATGAGGTGTGTCTGAGATGCCTCGCCACTGAGTTCTGCTTCACTAATTTTGAAATACTTATTTTCAGGTGCTTAAAATGAGAGCCTCCAAGCCTGAGCTACCTGATTTTGAGACTACTTTAGTCTTTCATTATGGGAAATTTCTTGGAAGTGCCTTAGGTATTATTTCGGAATGAAACTTGGATTTTATCTTTGACTATGGTGTCCCTTGTTCAATCTGCAGGGGGGTGTCAGTACAAAGCATATTTGCTGTATCAGCCCTGTGGGTACTTTGGCCTTTGCTCTGGATCTTAGATGTAGTCATGCAACGCTTCTCCTTTTGCAGGATGATAATATCTTCAGGTCTGGCTGCTGGGTTCTTCCTGCTTTCATGCTGAAGAGGTGTGTGGGAAGAGGTGGTTGGTTGTGTCAGTGGTGTAATGACCTTTTCCTGATGGAGGCTCACTGGTTGTGTACTGGCAACACGCTCCAGCAGTTGCATTTATTTCAGCAAAGTTGTGCCTGCTACTGATTAATCTTGCAGGAGCAATAGGAAAGAAACGAGATCTGCAGGAGCCTGGGTTTGGTTGGGGGGGACAGTATTGTATGCGTAGTAGCTGTGCTGGTGGACATTCAATGTGGAGGTGCAGCAAATGCCTTCACATTCTGGTGTACGTAGCCATGCCTGCAGAAGTCAGCTGTGTGTGTGTAGCTGGAATCCGTTCTGCACATTTGCTTTCTGCTATGGGCAATCTCATTGAAGAGGTCCTTGGGCACTTGCTAGGAAAACTGTGGCACCCATGGGGACACACTGCCACTCAAAGACCCCATTAACTCAAAGACTTTCCCATAACCTTAGCAGACCCCAGGGAAAACCTAGAGCACTTGGATCATGACCCCAGACCAAATGCCTCTGTCACATTCTGTGAGGGGAACTTAATAGGATTTTCTTTGTTCCACTGTTAAGTGACCACCGGTGAGTTGTTCTGTTGAAGAGACAACAGGACCCACTGAAAGGCTATTTTTCCATTAGGTTAACTTAAGCTTACTGGTGACAACTGTGGTGGGTGGCTATTGAACCAAGAGTGTCAAAAGCCAACATCTAAAATGACCTTTAGGCTGTTTACTCAAAGCAGTAGCAGACTCGCCCCCGACTTCCTGATAGGGGCCATCACTTATCAAGAAATAAGAAGAACAAGTTGCTAGATATGGAAATCGTTGTGGGAGTGAGCCTAATTGAAAACATACAGTAGTGTACAGAAGTAATATTAATACACTGGTAACCTTTACTTTTTCGGTGGAATATGTCTGTTGAAACTACTAGGAATCAGGAAAAAGGACTCCACATACCTATATCTATATCTGTATCTATGCAAAAGCCCATGCCAAAACAGATAGAAAATCTTTTATTGGGCAGGCAGATGTGTATAAAATAACTCAAATATCTCTTTTTAAGGCTGTGCCACAAGCCCTATGGTCCTTTTTCCTATCTATGCAATAAAGTGTCAGAAATCAGTGATTTTCAACTCACTTGAGTGAAGCTGCTTAAAAAAGTCTAAGGCAAGCTAAGTAATTAAGTAGTCACCAAAAATTCATGAAGTCTTAACTTAGTAGTTAATATGCAGAAAACTCAGTACTATGATTGTTGTACTATGTCTATGAGACTGGTTTCCATTCTAATTTAGAAAGCTAACTTAGGTTCTTACTTAAAAAGAAGTTTCTACATAATCCTAAGACAAACAAATACATACTGTAATGCATGCTTTAAATATGTGTTAGAAAGTGCTTAGAATTTTAATGGATTTACCTCAATAAGCTGTATTGTAGCATTTCACCATCTCAAATTAACCTTGTTTTTATCTAACGTTCACCTGTTTTGTGGTGTGGTTTTCTTTTCCCCATGTAGTTGATTGAATTAATTTGTTTGTTTTTGTTTATTTGAGTCAGAATAGCAACACCATCTAATTCCATTTTTGTGTTTGCTAAAAAATGCCCAGACAGGCTAGCATGACGGTTTTCATCCTGGAAGGTTTTAGTAAGATCCCGCTCCACTTGGTATATACGTCACATAAGTAAGTAATGAAACTGAAAGTTTCAGATGCAGTACAACAGCTAGTAATAAGCTGTTTCAAGATGGGGTTTGGATTTTTTTTTTTTTTTAAAGAAAAGAAACACCATCTTTTGGCAGAGTTTTCTCTCAAACCTCAGAGACTTGCTGATCTGCCATGTAGATCTGTACCATGGCTGCAAAGTATCAAAACAGAACTAAGAATTTTTGTATCTACTCTTCCCACCCAGCACCCACAGATCCTTCCCCTTCCCTGTCTGTCGGGTATTTTCTAAGTGTGTTGAGTCAGGAAGGGAAGGGATGCAGAAATGACCACTTGACTGATAAATGGACACACAGTGCCAACAAATAATCTTCATTTCATGACGAACATAGCCTGAGAATACCTTGTTAAATAGAATGGATTGGGGGGAATGTTTTATTTTCTGTGGAAAAACACATTATTTTTTGGGGGGCGGAAGGGAGGCAAAGTAGAAGTGACCAGTTCTCACCTCCCATTCAGGAACTTGCAAGTTTTCCAGGCAAAGGACCCCTATTCTTTTCCCAGTCTAGTGGAAGGTGTTCCTGCTCATGGCGGGGGGATTGGAAGTAGGGGATCTTTAAGGTCCCTTCCAACCCAAGCCATTCTATAATTCTTCCTTAAACTCAGATCTTTTTTAATGTGAATGATGGTTTTCTATCTTCTTGTGCTGTTGCAATACATCACGGGAACATCTGGCAGTGATGCATGTTGGAAACTAAGTCCAGTTGCAGGAAATGGTCCACAAAAGAAAATAACATCCAGACCATAACTCCAATAAGTCACTGGGATGTTGAATTTCTTTTCAAATTTTGGAAATTTCTGTGCAATTTTCTGTGCAAAGCAGATGGTTGGGATGAAAAAGGTCATTTTGGTAAAAATCCAATGTTTCACTAAAACCAGTTCTCTTCAGCACCCCATCCCCAAATCTGTTCTTTCCATAGTGTTCCAGGACAGCCTTGCGTTTGTCAGAAGCCTTTTTAGGTAACAAATAATTCAACCTATAGCGAATTATTCAACCTATCTGTGCCCTATGTTGGCCACACCAGGTGTGAGTGTCTTTGAAGTTCCTTGGGACAGATAAGCCTCTCCAGCGCCTGCAGGAATCCCCAGATGCTGAACAGGGCACCCCTTAGAGCCAGAAAGCAGAAGTAACCTGAGTGTTTCTGAAGCACCACCCATGTCCTGAGGAGAGATGAGCACTACTGCAGAAAGCCAGTGTGCTCCAGCACAGAGGTTGTGCTGGTTTCAGAGAGGAGCATGTGTCTTGCTCTCCCTTTAAAATGGATCCTGTTTTGCATATTGTGTGTTCTGCTAGGAAGTGGGAGGTCACACTCAGGCTCGTCCTGACAAAATCCAGTTCCTTATTATCCACCCCCAGTTACTGGCTAAAACATATGAAGAGTCCTCATCCAGTCACGTGTCCAATTCACCAGGCTGAAGATTCAGCCCTTTTAGGATCAAAGCCTGAATATTTCTTGCCTGATTTCAGTAGGATAAGAGGGGAATCCCCTATCCAAAGCCCTGTGGTTAAGGTACCTCCTGGGGAGGTGAGAGACATGAATTTGAACTGATGAGTACATATCCTCTGATTCCTTTCACAAGCATACTAATTACTAGACTGTGATACGAGAAGCAGAAGGTGTTACCACTATCAAAGCAGTTACTCAGCCTGGGTTTTAAAAGAAAGTGGCCACAGCCAAGTTCGAAAGCCCAAACAGCGGTGGGTCAGTGTGCTCGTAGCTGTGGTGCCTCTACAGTGGGAGGTGGCCAGGCTTGATGGATCCAGGTTTCAGTCCGGGTGTGACTTTGGTCGAGTTTCCGAGGCTGGGGAATATCCTGGGCACGCAGGAGGTGTTATGAACCGAAATGGGGGTGGCTAGAGGGGATGGGCATTGCAGGCCGTGGTGGGGAGGCAAAGGGGAAGCCTTTCCTGACCGTAGTTCTGACCTTAATTTTATCCAAGTGCTGAAATGTAAATGCAACATCCCTGTAATAGCTTCTGAGTACTTTGTCTTGAGATCACTGCTGAAGCTGATAGACGCCACGTTCACCAGCTGATGGTACAGATTTACCCTGCTGAATGTGAGTTGAAGTGAATGGGAACTTCACTCATGGTTAAAAGTTTGGGTTTTTTTTTAATGCACTTAAGTATCCTGTTGGACTGGGACTTTTAGCAGTGTTATTCTGTCTCTTCGTGTCTCCTTCAAGATAAGGTTTTCTTGTATTCTGAAATGATGTGGCAGAAGGCAAAAAATAATCGTGTGACTCATTAGGAAATAAACAGAGGCATAATTGCCATCTGTGTTTCAGTCCGTTTAATCTTCTCTCTCTCCAGTCATGGAAAAAAGTTCATGAAAAAGTTGAGGTCTGGTTTTGTGATATTTTTCAGAGAAGCTGGCTTAAAATATTACAGAAGAGAAAGGGGGAAAAAACAATACTGGCTCTATACATTATCTTAGACAAAATGGATTAAATTTCTGACACCCTACTCATCAAATTCTGACCTTGATTTGACCCCATCGGCTTTTTACTGTTTGATGTTCTCAAACGATTTGGTGCCACTTTCCCTTTGTAGCGCAGTTAATTTTGAGTGTTAGATAGAGATCAATAGTCATAGCTTGAAATTGGCACCTTCGGAGGAAAAATATGTTGTGTGGCAGTAACATAGATTTGATAGTACTTCAGTTAAGAAAATGGTGTACTCTTTCATTATTGTTTTCAATGACAGTATCCAGAGTGTTATTTCATTCTCCTACCAAGATTCTGACAGTGTCTTGTAATATCTTATCTATCACAGAGTTTTCATTCCTCTCCTTTCATGCTTGGCTTCTGGAGTGGAACTTTATTTAAAAGGCCCCTGAAATTAGAAAGAATGACCGTGGCACTTGTGCTATCAAGCCGGTCAGTGAGAAATAAACCCCCTTACTTCTAGACTTGTGTATGGCCTCCTGCTTGCCCACGTTGAAATCTCATTTTATGTGCTGGCCAAACTAGGAAAGCTCAGCTCGTTGGGTTTTGCATATTGCATAAGGAGGATGGATGGGAATGCTTTGTCCATAGGTGTCTGTGCCTTACTTTTGACCTGTTGCTGCATTGCCATGAACCTCAGTTAGCGAGGAATGGTGGTTTCTGCATGACGGCTTGGAGTAGCTGCCTCCGGAGCGCTTGGCTGGAGCTGAGGCAGTCCCTGGGGCACAGGCTTTGCAGGAACCTGCTCCTTTCCGTGGGGTGCTGCCCCAAAGCATTGGGGACTGTGGAGGTGTGATGAAGTACTTCTTCAGGTACAGAGCAAAGCAGGTGCTGAACAGTCTGGGGGACTTGTAAGTGTGCAGCTGAAATCTGGCCAATAGAGCAAGTGTGCCCTTCCTCCTGTGTAACTTTGGTTATCCCAGCTAGTTTCATCAACATTTGATAGATGGCTGGAATTACCGTTGTAACCCAAATTGATGCAGTAGGTGCATGGAGGTAGGAAAGAAAATGCAGAGGAGGCCCAGGACAGGAGAGGCACTTGGGAGGGAGATGTCAACGACAGTCTCAAATACAGGGAAATGTCAGCCACAGCTTGTGCCTCCTTTGTACCAAGGAATCCAGCCTCTGGACACAGATGAATAAGGGACCTGGCTGCAATGGTCTGCCACTCCTGGAGCTGTTTGATTCATTTTCACCTCCTTCCCAGGAGAATCATGTGCACCTCTGTACCACCAGCTACTTGAAAAACCTTCCTCTGATTTCCCCAAAAGAAAATTTCTCCAAGTTTGCATGTCCCGTGCCTTCCAGAGAACTTTTTATAAGACAAGTGTCAGCGATTTCAGGTCAGCAAATATTTTAATTTCTCTTTTCACTTGGAATCAATGACAAAAATTACATGAATGTGTTTTTAGTTAGTGATGACGATAAAGCAGGGAAGGGTGGAGTTGTTTCAATACTCACTCTCTTATGCATTAATTACCAGTTAAATTCGACAGAGTAAGCGGGACAGTTGTTCTATTTATAGCACCAGCCTTATTACTGGTTCTGGGGAGCAGAGACAAGCTTCCTCTCTGCTGGGAAACAGACTCTACAGATGTAATGATGGGATGTTCAGACTCCTGATACAGAGGAAATCTTACAAACAAAAAACCTCATCAAAGTGACCACTAGTGGTCATGGCACATGCAGCTACGCTTTCTTAATGATTCACTCAGGTTCCTGTGTCTGTAGCTGGATTTAAATGGCAGATGAGGGAAGAGCTGTCTACTACAGCAATGTGATGCTCTGTAGGAGCTGAAGCTGACAGTAGCAGTGGCTGGACAGGAAAGGCTCATGCCGTAGGCTTACTTATTTGATGGAGGCTGTTGGCAGCCAACACTAATTGTTCCAGTGTTATCTTCAGTACTTCAAAGTGTTACTGCCATTATTCCACTCATTTGTGGTTGTGATTTTGGGAAACAAAAGCAGTTAGTAAGAAAAGACCACAATCATAGTCATCTGATACAACTTACTAATATGTGCTTCTCAAGTAATCCAAGAAGATTTCAAGAACTATTCCTTTAGAAAAGGTTTTTTATTTCTATTTGATTTTGAAGTGTTTAACTTATTAAGCATCTGGAAATGAAGGCAGAGTGTTATCAAGTGATCCCTTTCTAGAGGCACAGCTTTTTCTTATCCCATTCCGCAGAAGGGAATTACCAGTTTCTGCTTTTCAACTGTTCTTGGCCTCCTGAGGCTGTTTACTTGAAAACCAAGTGCCCAAGCAAGGAATCATTTTTACACCTTGGAAGCAAACATGCCTGGTGTAATACCGTCTTGATTCTTAGTGACTCTATTCTCTAAGTCGTGATACCTAATCTTGTTAAGTAGAGAGTGTACAATATACAAAGAAATGGCTGGAATGGTGTGCAGGATCTTTGGGTGGTGTAAATCACTGCCACTCTGAGAAAGTCAACAGTACACTGTTCAGTTACTGCCCCATGTTACCAGCAGTGAAGTCTCTTTGGTGCAGAAGAGAACAGGGAGGGACTGGTAAAAGGCAAAAATGTCTTATTTTGATAGAAGCCTGTGTCATGTCATTATCAACTTCTCCTAGCCAGCAATCAGCAGTCACAAAATCTAAATGCAAATACAGACTGCAGGGAAAATGAGAGGGCAGCCAGGCCCCGTTTCCAAAGGATTCCTGCATCTTTGAGTAGGCACCTCAGCAGGGATGGCTCTGCGTGGAAGTAGTTGCAGCAGCTACATCACGATGCTTTTCATGAAGTGAGGACTTCTGTAACGGGGACACCTCTGAAAGTGGTAGGATTTTTCTTTCTGCTTTTTTTACTGTTCAATCTCTGGAAAGCATGTGCAGATAAAACAGGGAAGAAATATTTCTCTACGATTTATTTTTTTTATTTTTTTAGCAGAGGAGCAGTGGCTGAGTGATAGGACAAAGGCTACTGGGAAGGAATGTTGTAGGTACCCATGACTCATGCTCTTTACCTGACAGCATCTCTGAGCTCTGCAGATACAAAAGGGAGTCAGACCTTGTTCCAAGAAGCTTCATACTTTTGTTCTCTGACTCAGGTATGGAAATGCTTTATGTACTGCTCTCCTGACATTTATTGCCCCCTGAAGGCAACTGCATTTAGCATGCTTTTCTGTAGGCCCGTATTCCTCTAGCCACAAGCCCCAGCCTGCTGTCAGGAAAGCTAGGACCTAGGAAAGCAGTGTTTTCTGGATGTGCGACCTGTGTTAAATATGCAGATGTCTGGAGGAGTTTTCCCTGAAGGGAATGCTGGGGGTGTACTGAGATAGCAGCTTCTCAGATGTGTGGCTGGGATTTGTACATCATCTCATACAGGGAAGCCCATCCATGTGCCCCCACTCCAAGTGGCAGGACTGAAAACAAGTTCCTTGCAAGGGGATGTCTCTGGTGCAGGCTCCTGATCATGTAATCAATGAGCTCCTGATCAAGAAATCATAAATTATTCTGCTAGAGACAGAACCTCAGTGGTGCTGAGTACCAGCAGTTCCCATTAGCATCAATGGCAGCTGCAGGTGCTGCGTACCGTGGTTCTACGTGAAAGCCTCAGCTTGTCCCCAGGCCTCGCCTCCTGCCACCCCCCAGCTGGGGGCATGCTGTGCTTCCCCCCCAGCCATCCCTACCTGGCAGATCCAGCCGCATCTGGAGACAAGCTGTTCGCCTTGGCTATTTTTTTTTACTAGCGGAATAAAGTATCACACTGCTTTAAAGCCAGTTTAACAGCAGGAATGAAGGTTTAGTGAAAACAAACCTTTAATAAAACTTCATGTATCTTGACTACAATTGGTACCATTCCCTGAAAGCCATTCAGGTAGGCCAGCTTCTTCACATACCTTAGTGAGCTCCTGTGACTCATCCAAGGTCCCTGAGCAGCTGCCTTGCTTCCCAAGTTCACTTCTAAGCCTGAAACAAGGTTCCAGCCTTGCCTCCCAACAGCCATTAAGTGTGTTTTGAAAAGCATTTCCACTCCACCTGCTTCTGCCCCTCTTGCTTAACGCTGTTCCAGACTGTTACATTTCAATGCACGTTACTCATGACTTACTCTAGAGCAGCTCCAGAGCTGCACCAGGGAGTTTTCCCAGGTTATGGAACTAGCTGTCAGGGGGGTGTTTGCAGCGTGTGCCTGACTGTGCACTGAGGTGATGCCATTGATTACTAAAGCAGTGCATATGCTTACAGGTGAGTCACACTTTAAAAATGTCTTGCTTGATCAGGACTAGAGTCCTTAAGTTGTTCTGCACGTTGTAGTTTTCCAGTGAAAGCTGAATTGGTTACTAGGTTCAGCAGGAGCATGATCAAACCTCAGACTACTGAGTAAGTGAATGAAAGAGTAATCACTGGAAGATACTGCAGTTGAGGTTTGATTGCCTTGCTGAATCTGGGGATGTGTGAATGCCCTGTTCAGGGATGGGATCTGTGAGAGATCCCTGGCATACTGCTAGTTACATAAAATTGCTATTAATAGTGAACTATGTTTAGAAGGGAAGCTGACATATTGTAAAAGTGTCAAATAGTAATGATATGGTAGTTAGTATATGTAATGTGCATTTGCAGCCTAGATTGTTAGGCTCTTCTAGGTTTGCCAGAAATTTCAGGTACAACCTTCCTGCAACTTCTACTGCAGGCAAAATACCTGCCAGTACTTAAATTACTGAATTTGAACCGGAACTGCAAATTCAAGAGAAATACTTGATTTGATTTATTATCAGGGACTACATATGCACTGAAAGAGTTTGGTCAAGTGCATTAGAGCCAGATGTAAAAATGCTGCCTCCAGCTAGCTCCATCTCCTGCCAGCTGCCTTCTGTCAGTGCCTTTCCTCCCTGCCGCCCCCCGTCCTACGAGCCCTCTCACCTTTGCCCAGACAGTGGTGACTGTTCATCCTCTCACCTTTACAGACCTTTACTTCAAAGCGCCCACCCCCACCGCACCTGGGGTCAAAACCTCTGTTTGTATCCAAAACCATAGTATTTTTTGCCTTGTGTGTGCTGAAACTGGGGTTGTGTTGTATTCATTGTATGACTTTGTACAGAAAAGAGCATGTGAGTATTTGTGGATCTGAAAAGGACCATTTCTGTATGCACAGCTGGTATATGGAGTGTAAGTAAGAGCAGAGATGCAGTTTTATGGAGTGAGAACAGTGTGCTTGGAAGCTACACAGCACCTGAGATGTTTTGTCTGAGCTGTCTTCATCTAGGACTGAGTGTTTTCTAAATTGTGGTGATAGCAATTTTGAACAATGTCTTGCTATAATGTCCTGGAACTGATTGTAGCAATGGGATAAAGGAATGAATTGTGAGAAGGAGGAGAGATGCTGGTCTTTAGTGCTTTTAGGGATAATAAAATGTCTGTTTTGCAGTATGTTTAGAAATGCATAAAGAAAAAAATAATCTGTGGGGTTGCTCAGTGTTTTTCCAAGCTTTTATTAGGATGTTAAAGGTAGAATCTTGGCTACCTTGAAGACAGCGGGAAATTGCCTTTGCCTCGCTTAGGTCAGGATTTCTCCTGTACATCTGTGTCTGTTGTGCTTGGCAAGTCACCAGAAATCCCATTGCAGCTCAGATAGAACAGAGGAGCAAGCATCTAAGCTGTACTTCCTAAACAAAACGGAGTGCCCCCAGGTGGTGCTTGGGCACAGAGGTTGCACCTGGCCAGCCTCAGTCCATCTGAGGACACTGAGGGTCTCCTGAGCAAAGAGGTGCAAAAAGCCTATGGGGAAACAGGACTGCTTGGAGCCAGGGCTCAGGCTGCCAGGGCTTCAGTTGAGTTGCTTCGTAATTGCATCTGCCCCTCAGCTAAGCACTGCTGCAGTGGCTTAGCACCACAGGTGGGGGGAGATGAGTGAGAGATGGGGTTGGTCCCGATGATCTCTGGAGGTCCCTTCCAACCCCCACAGTTCTGTGATTCTGTGACTTGTGGCAGGCCAGGGGCAGAGCTGTTGGCCTGGCCACCTCTGGCTGTGTAGCAATCTAGTTGTGCAGGGAATTTAAGTAGCATGGCAAGTAAATAGAGTTACACAGAGTTAAATACATCCCAGAAGAAAGGAAATTTTACTCCAAAATCCTGACAAACAAACATTTTTTTAAAAAACAAACA
The DNA here is from genome assembly GCA_011075105.1 of Heteronetta atricapilla. Taxonomy (NCBI): domain Eukaryota; kingdom Metazoa; phylum Chordata; class Aves; order Anseriformes; family Anatidae; genus Heteronetta; species Heteronetta atricapilla. Next base: position 5,758,541 of record CM021736.1, read on the forward strand.
AACAACAACAACAACACTTAATTGTCCAGAAATCTTGCTTATGATATGTATTAGTGCCTGGAAGCAGTCCAAATTCAGTTGACAAATGTTTGGAGCTGGAGTACATGAAAGGGTGCCATACTTCATTTCTGAGCAATGGAAACCTGGACCGATTTGACCACATAACTGCTTCAGGTCCATCGTGGGCTGGGAATTTCCATGCTGAGTTTTAGCCTAACACAACCCAATTTAAACATCCCTCGAAGATCTCGAACTGATGCTACTGATCTCCAGATGATAGCCTCTTAGATGCTGTTACTGAAACTTTCTAGAAGTAGCACAAACCAGGAGGGAGCAATTCATCCTTGGCGTAACCCCATTTACGCTAGCAGTTTGGCCCCGAGGGAGCAGGAGCACTTGATGTCTGACAGCAGCCCCAAATGTCAGTATTTCTCCCCTTGTTCATTTGCCTGCTTGCTGTGGTAGATTTCATGCCATTATAAGCTGTTTATTTACAGCCTGATCAAAGTACTTAATGACAGGGTTAATTTCTACGTATAATGAGGAAGGCAAGACAGGAGACAGGTACTGTGTAATCGAATTTTTCATTTTGGAATTTGTTTCTCTTCGTGTGGAGCTTAGCTTTGATTTTTATTACCATTAATGCCTGCATTTACTGTTCCTTCTAGTCTCTCAGATGAGCCAAAGCTACTGTGTCAATAGTGGAGGCACTGAATTGTTCCAACAGCTTCCGTAGAAGTATGGCAATAAAGTAAAAAAAAACTCTGTAACTTCTCTGCAGTTTGGTTTGGGGGACTTTAATACAAGTACACTGCTTAAACAGCCTGCTGGAGCAACTGATCTTTTTACGACTCAGTAGGTGTGTGCACATTATGTATGTGTGTTCATGGCCACAGAGAAACAAAGGCTGTGTTAAAATCCAGAGATCTTAGAGTTTATGAAGTGGCACGCCTTCAGCAAGATTTTGCGGATGTAAATGATCTCCCACAGCACAAAAGTGATGGAGGCCTTAGAAAACGTGGCTCATTGATGTAGCTGGCTTCAGGAATTAAGCTGGAAGTGAAGACACAGCTGAACCTGGGCGTATCCAGCTCACTCAGCATCCACTGTGTTTCGCTTTTCCAAACACTCTGTAAATTATATGAAAAAAGGAGATTGGAAAGTTCATGTGATGTTAAATTCTGTGAACCACTGTTAGCCAAGTTTCCCTATCACTGAGGTAGAAATCTTTCTCTGTGAGGAAAACGTGCACCTCTATTAGCACCACTGTGCAAGCTGTAGTTTGCAAATGTGGTGGGAGGCTTTGCTCATGCTAATTTGAGCTCAGTCATGCACCTTTTTTGCTCTTTTACATGCAAATAGCAGCCGTGTCAGTCTCTGGGATGCCTGCTTGTTCCTTTAACGGAGAGATTCCAGTTCATACCTTCAACCACTGCATTTGTGCGTGGGCAGAGGTATATCACGGTGGTACAGTTGCTGACAAGGAAAGAGCAGTGATGGAGGTTGGAACAAGTTAGTGAAATAGAGAAGTTTTGAAAGAAGATGCTGAACTCTTCTGGTGTGTTTCCATTTATCAAAAACACAAAAAATGGGAGTAGAGCAACAGACTACTGTACAAAATGGTAATCTGTGGTCTTGCCCCATTACAAAGGGACCTCTGAATTGCCAGAGGGATACATTTCTTCTTTTGGGGGTCTCCCCATTCGAATACATCTTAAGGTGCGTATGACCTAGGTGAGGTCAAATCTGTCCCTGGTCCACTGGATCTTTCAAATCCATAAGGAACAAAGGGTGTGTGGGCTGTCTCCATGCAAAACGAATACAGAATGGTATAAATCTCCCCTCTTTGGTCCCGGAGGGCTGTAACACCCAAGGGTTCAGGCAACGGCTCTGGGGCTATGGCAAGTAAGCCGCCAGCCTTGAGGCTGGGAGGGTGGTTGGCTTTGCACAGGTGCTTGGTGGTTCACAGTACTCGCCTGGGGCCAGCAGGCACACTGGGAGGAAGTAATTGAAATGAAACACATCAGCACCATGTAATTTTCTCTGTCTTCAGTCTTCGTGGCTGAGATTCTCTTCAGCCTTCATCTCCACTTTATGGCTGTGGCTACCTGCAGCCAGCCTCTACAACACTGTGGCCTCTTCCTCTTCTGCAAGGCCACCTGTGCTCTTGTGTCACAGAAGGCAGTGGAAAATGAATTCTGATAAAATCTTTTCCATGGTATCGCTTTGGATGCCACTTAACCTCCAAACTGAAGAAAGTGGGCAGCAGTATCGTGTGGGCTATGTAAGTTTGTACAGCAAGGCCCAGTTTAAGAGGTGTTTGATTTAGGGTGCAAGGATTTCCAGGAACTTGGAGTACAAAGTTTTCCAGTAATGCCAGCTCAAAGAAATACATTGTCCCTGTAAAGTTCTCCATTGATTCTGTAGGCTGCTTACCACGGGGGGGTTTCCGAAGGTGACAGCTCCCCTTTCAGAAACCCCTGGCTAGCTTTTGATCCCCCCCAAAGGGCTGCCATGGTGTCAGAGTGCTGCAGCAGGACGCAACGTGGCTGCTGCTGTGGGTGTCCATGGGGGTTCTGCAGGCTGCAGTGTAGCTGTGCTTCAGCCCCCCTCTGGCCTGCTTTATAATCTTCTTTAATACATCCCTTCTGTGCGTGTACAATCGAGGTGGAGCAGCATAAGGGGAAGAAATGTGTGTACGTGCTTTAGTCACTCTGATGGAGTAAAAGTGGTACCACCTTTATATAGGTAAGGCCCTGTAGCCTCTCCACTTATCCGTGGGGAAATGAGGCTGTGACCTGTGGAGTTTCCATTGGCTTCAGAGTTGGCAACACTGTAGTAAGTGGGTAATATGTTGTGGTACAACAGGATGAAATCCTGGCCCTAGTAATGGCAGTGGAAATTACTATTTATTTTGAAGGTGTTTTAGGATTTCTCCTGTAGAAATCAGTGGCACCCCCCCCCCCCAGTGAAATAATCCAGCTATTTCCTGTTGAATAGAGGCTTCTCAGCAACATGAATGTTACAAAGATGCTTTTCAAATGGATTTTTTTTCCTATTGCAAACTAACATCTTGAGCTATTGACCCCCCAGAGTAATACATGCATATAATAAAGTTATTCCCTGTCTATTTAAAAATTCCTTGTAACAATGTGGGTGGATCTTTTCTCCACCATAACAACAAAGCAATTTGTTTCCTGGCCTAAATTTTGCAAAAGTATCTGGTTTCTAAAACCTTTGAGAAAGGGAGATATTCGCACCTGACACGTTTACAAGTAACTTAGATCAGGTTATTGATCAGCCCTGTGTATGTTGCTTTCCAGTGGGAGGATAAGATGGAGAGGCCAATTCATTACTGCAGCTATCTACCACTGAAAAGCAATAGTGCTAATGATACAGGTTTTCAATAGCTGATTTATATTATCCTGCAGTCAATAAAAACTCCTCATTTTTGTCACTGTATGGTTTAAAGCAATGCTCTCAAATGCTGCAGACCCCAAATCCGCCCCTCTGTAACACAGCTGCTGTGTTACGAGTGGGTGAAAACTTAACAAAAACCCACCAGTCCTCCAGAGTACGATCTGAACCAGCCCTTTGCTCCCTGAGTGGTGGGTCCAGAGAGCCCTGAGCTGCTGCAAGCTCGTCCCAGGGAGCGATTCCTCTCAAGATGAGCTATGGCTCCGCTGACTGCTCCCCCCACACCATGCCACCCATGGGCAAAGGGTGAAGGAGCTACAGTCCTGCCAGTTACAGCCCGCCCTAGACAAAGATTGCAATCAAAATCTCGATGTCCGACTGCTAATTTGGTGCTGATTAATGAGAAATCTGTGTTGGAAATTATAAACGAGGGGCAGTAACTGGATCCTCTTCCTCCTCCTAGTGACGTGGGTGCTTTGGGAACCACGGAGGAGCTGCCCGCTGAGCTCAGCGCGGTGGCACAGCTCCCGAGGAGAGGGCAGCAGCAGTGAGGAGCCGCGATCACTGCAGAAAGTACTTGACAAGCCATGTGAAACCAGCCTGAGCAGTCGGCGGGCACGGGCCCATCTTTTCTGGTTGCGTTTGAACATGAGAGTCACCACATCAAAGGACTGGCACAGCAGCTCAGCTCGGCTGGTAGCCGGCCTAGGGGTGCTCAGGGAAAGGCTGCAGGGAACAGGTGGAGAGCAGAGCAGCCTTCTAGGACTGACTGGCCTGCGTGCAGGAGGTTATCTGAGGAGTCCAGACTCCAGCTTTCAACTTGGGCTGGAAGTTAGCAGCGGAAGGAATCGTGCTTAGGTGTGTGATGTGCAGGGGGGGCACGGAGCCGCTCTGAGCGGTTTGTCCTTTGCCCCTGCTGGTCACTCCTCCGGACCTCAGCTACGCCTCGTCTGGCCTGGGTGACTCGATCCTCAGGTGGTTCCCCACGACGTGTGCACAAGGGGAAAGCATGTCTGCAGGCAAGCTGTGTGCTTAGAGATGAGAGGGTGGATTTAGCGGAGAGGTTTGCATGCTCAGATGGGCTGACCTAAGGGGGCAGTTAATGTGGTTCTGGACTTGCACATACCCTGTTTTCAGGCAAACATTTCATGCAGATTTGTAACATGCGATAGCTGCCAAGCATCTCTTACACAGTCACAGTCTAGTGACTGAAGGATCCACTAATTAAGAAGCCCCTAATTAGGCTTTTAAATGATAAACTGTAATAGCTCTAGTGCAGCTGTTGTAAACTATAGAGTAAATTATACCCAGTTGAAAGAGGCTTTAATTACGTATTTATATAACAGACTTTAAGGACTTTGAAAGATAAAAGAATTTTTAGTGTCTGCAATTAAAGAAACAAGAGAGTAACAATAGAGCTCTTAAACCAATGAAAGCAAGGAAATTCAAAGTTAATCTGAAAAGCCGCGCTGGTACTTTGTTTTATGCTCATGGCATTCTAATTTTTGGGGTTTGTTTTTATTCTTTTTGTTTTCCTAATGGATGAGATAAAGAAGCATTGTCAGCCAGGAGTTTATGTTCCCTGCTCTCAATTTCCTCGCTTTTATAGGTCCATGTACAACCTTAGTGATACTTCAGCAAACTTTCTGTGGTTTCATTTTTGCAGAAGTTCCAGCAAGAAGACCCTTATTGACCACGCTTCCTCCGTGCATCCTGAGTTACAGAATTGGTTGTACACATGCCTTTGTGAGGTCAGCTCAAAAGTTGGTTCTACTGTGCTTGGAGACCACGTTCAGACCACAGTTAATCTGCACGTTCTTGGTGTAGTTTTGGCAGCAATTCACCATTCTGTGCTTACCACGTGGAGAAAAGGGTTGGCTGTACATGGGACTGGTTGACTATTTGGAGATTGCACTGTGGTCTCCCTTTTTGCAGGGTTCAGTCCTGCTCCAGTGAAATTAAGAAAAGTTAAGCCCTTGTCCACACCTGGGGCTAGCTCCAGTCTGCCTGCCTGTTAGATGTAAACACTGCTGCTGTCCCCACAGCCCTGCCTGACAGTGCCTCTCTTGGTAACCTCACCAGCTCGGTCTCCAAACTCTCTTCTGCCTCCCTGGCTTACCCAGCCCGGTGTGCTGCCCTTCCTTGCCATCTCTAATCACAAATAACATCACAGCACAGCAGAGCACAGCAGTGAATAAATACTTCTTTATAGAGAGAAGGAAAGCTGTCTCTGATGTGCCATCCGTTGCCTGATGGATTTGCTGATCTGTTGCTGGTTCTTTTCATTACTGCTCCTCGGGACAAGGGCTATGTCTTTTGTACCTGCGCACCTGCACCAGGTGGAGGATACAGACTTGAGCCTGCAGGGAGCAGAGAGCTCAGTTCCTGTCGATGCTCCCTGGGTCTGGCCTTCACAGTTGTAGGACTCAGCAGCCCGTGGCAGCCAACCAAGGTAGTGCTTTTTGCTTATTCCAGCCGCATCCGAGTATTCATATCTGAAAATATCACAGCAAGGAAAATAAGGAATACCATTCTCATAGTTAATTTTTACGTCCAATTAATTAGCCCAAAGAGTATTAAATTGTGCTAATGTAGTTTGCCTCTTCGATGCTGTCTTTTGACTTCAATGGAACTAAATATGTGCTTAAAGTTAACTACATGCGTAAGTGCTGTGGTGAATCGGGGCCTAGGGCATTAATTAGAACTTGGCTCAGATTTACTTTCAAGGCTTTTTTTCCCCCCCGCTTTTTTTTTTAACTCTTCAGAGCTCAGCAGTTTAATTGGTATGCAGATGTTCCCCTTTATTGCTGGCAGAGGCCTCTGTCACTGCTCTGAAGGTACTCAGACATCAAGGCTGGTACAGTGGGCAGGAAGAAACCCCCCCTGAAGGCTTTCAAGCTTTGTGGGAAATAATGATGTATGAGACAGGGATTCCTTTAGAACCTGAAGGGAACATGACAGACAGAATAATATGGGAGGAAAACATTGTCTTCACAATTGAGACTGATGGTCTCATCTTGTCTCCTTGTTATTGTTACCAACCAAGACTGAGATGAGCTTTCTTATGAAGAACTTCATTTTGTGGCAGGTTCTATATGTTGGACACACTGCGCTCAGTGGTAGCTTTCCATCCAAGGTACAGATATTGACAGGCTCTGAGGAACCCTTTGGGGCAGTGTTTTAGCTTAAAACCTAAAATTCCTTCCAGCATTCAGATGCATTTTGTCAGGAGTGACAGTTGCAATTTGATAATCTTTTACCACTTTGCCTGCCTATCTCAAACAGCTAGCTGGAGGGGAGAAACCCAGAGTTGTTGGGCACAGGAATGTCAGCTTTATGAATCAGCTTTTCTCGCACTTTATTAATTTCACTTTCCAGTGGTTAGTGCATGTTTGGAAGAGACAATTGATTTGTACGGAGCTGTGTAGGATGGAGCAAAGCTGGAACTAAAGAAGGAGTGCAAGTTGACAGCAGTGCAATAGCTCTAATTGACAGATACCAAAGGCACTATTTAGAGCAACTTTTCTTCTGTTAAAGTTAAAAATCGCCTTCAATTTGTCCCCAGATCGCTGTGTTCAAAAAGAACTGTTTGCATGTATATTCATTTAAAATGGATTAGCTGAAGTATCAAGTGCTCATTTTACATGCTCATATTTTCACGTTAGATGATCCAAATGCTCTTGTGCAAGGTACAGGAAGATGGCTGTTTCTTAACTCCTCCAGAGTAAAAGCTGTCTTTCAGGGGACACTTTGCACATGTGAGAATTGTGTTAGTATCTTTTGGCACCCGCAGTTTCATCAGAAATGCATTTCAGCTAATGGGAGACAGAAGGGCTAATACACGAGCTGCGTGTTGTGGGTGCAAAAACGCAAGCAGAAATTACACCCGCTGCTGGAGGGGCTAGGAAAATGTACCTTCCTGGATGCGAGCAGGGCAAGTTAGGAAATATCAGCCTCCTTTTACAATTGGCTGTTACTCTTTACATTTCTGGAGAACTGGGATCTTGCTGTTAATCTTACAAAAATAGATGCTGTGGTGAAGCCTCAGGCATGAATAAAATTGGATGTTAATCTTAAAGCAGATTTTTTACAGCTATGCACTCAGAGCCAGTGAATCCAAATGATTTTGGAAACTCTCTGTTTGTTACTTATTTAGATCAAAATGCTGGGGGGAAGAAAGGTCAGTGGCATAGGTACATACTGTAACATTTGGGGCCTCTTAAAGTTAAGCAGATCAGGGCAGCAAACATTAAACATCTCTGGCTTGACACAAATAATAGGCAAAGCTGAAAAAAGCCTGCTGACAAGAGGAGTGGGTGTTGGTGGGTGACTTGCTGCAGTTTTAGAGCTGTTAAGTGTAGGTTTTTTAGCATTTTCATTATTTAAAAGTGGAGTGGTAGTTTCTTCACTCCCTCTGAAAAGTTACTAATTTACTCTGAAATACAGGGTAACCCACAATGATTTAACAGATTTGTAATGTGCTTTAGAGTGATTTCAAGTAACAGACGCCCTCCTTCTCGCCAAGCTTCCCACTGTCTCAGCTCTGCCTCCACTCCTTTCTCTGTGTACATCTGCACCAAAATGCAAAGCAGGGACTGCCCCACGTGTGGCTTTCATCTGCCTAGCTCCCGTGTCAACGGGTTGGGTGGCTTTGACCGTTCACGCTCATGCAGGTTTCCCTTATTGCCAGTGTTCAGAAACAGAGGCTGCGTTAGCAATGCTTGGATGCTGGGAATGGCATCACAGAGCATGGAGAGGTTCGAAGGGACCTGCCTCTGCTGGTACTGCTGCAAGTGGGCAGGCCTTCCTGACGCGTGGGCGTTTTGCTCACTGCATGGAAAATGCCTAGCTGAGCATGGCTTTGGGCTGGGATTAAGCTCCCCAGAGAGCTCCTGGAATCCAGGCGATATTGAGTAATCTGCAGTCCTCTGCGCTGGATTCAGAGCAAGCACCTGAGTTGTGTTCCCAGGGGGCTGTCCAACAAAGACAGGCTGCATGTGGGATGGGAGGTGGGGGGGACGTTCTCTCTGGTTGTCAAGATGAACCAGGTCTCAGCCATCCATGCAGAGACCGTTCATGCCTACCTATTGTTGTGTTCACTAACCATGCCTATAGGTGGATGTTTAAGCCAGAGGCCCCTCTGCATGGCTGATACTTAAAGTTGATGGAGCCTCGCAGAGAAGAAGCTGGCCTTGCATTTACTCAGATAGGTCTCCGGTGGTTTGTGGTAAGGAATTGGGACCTGGGGCTGAAGCCACAACCTCCAGGACCAAACCACAGAATTTACACAACTCCTGCCAAGGCCTGCCAGTTCGCCTTCCCAGCGGAAGGTCTGTGTCACCACACATCTTCAGCTTTTGTATGCAGTTGCCACTGCTGTTTGAAGGAGGAACCTATTTTGTTCGACATAGTAATATTGTCTTGCTTAGTTTAATTTTATGAGCTGCTCCTGATTTGTTACTATTCGGTGCATCTGTGGGCTTGTTTAGTATTGATAACCAAGGGCAGGAATACCTGAATGGAAAGCCAGATGGAGATGTTTTCTCCCCCTCTGCTCTGCCCTGGTGAGACCCCACCCTGGAGTACTGCATCCAGTTCTGGGGCCCCCAGCACAAGAAATACTAGGACCTGTTGGAGCCACAGAAACAGTCAGAGGGCTGTAGCTCCTCTCTATGAATAAAGGCTGAGAGAGCTGGAGTTGTTCAGCCTGGGGAAGCAAAGGCTCAGGGGAGACTTTATTGCAGCTTTTCTATACTTGAAGGGGGCTTATAAGAAAGATGGAGAGAGACCTTCTACGAGGGCAGGTAGTGATAAGACAAGGGGTATGGGTTTTAAACTAAAAGAGAGTAGACCTAGATTAGGTATAAAGAATAAATTCTTTACTGTGAAGGTGGTGAGGCACTGGAACAGGGTGCCCGGAGAAGCTGTGGATGCCCCATCCCTGGAGGTGTTCAAGGACATGTTGGAAGGGGCTTTGGACAACTTGATCTGTCCAAGATGTTCCTGCCTGTGACTGAGGCTTTGGACCAGATGATCTTTGAAGGTCCCTTCCAACCCAAACCATTCCATGATTCTGTGCTGAGGACGACTCCATGGTTTCTTTTGCTCTTCTTCTTTTCCCTAGCTCTAGTGGGCCCAAAGAACACTTACCTGTTCATAACAGAAATGATTCAAGGTGCATGGCACTGAAAGGTCACTGTAAGTTTCTGTTGCTCTCCTGGTGCGACTGGTATAGATCACATCATCTTGCAAACGTTAAGGAAGAAAGCTTTTGTTACAAGGAGAGATGGCGAGCTGGTGCCACCGACCTCTATTTGGAAAACTATTTTTTGTGTGTGAAACCTTTCATGTTCTGGAGGCTCAAGTCAACTGCTGTTGACCTGGGAGCTTACAGTGTAGGTAAGTGCAGCCATATGAGGGCTGAACAGATCTCAGCTTCAGAGACTCACACATATAACTCTCCTTGACTTGAACTGGAGAAGGGCCAGAGTCTGTTACTTTCACTTTCTGTCACTAAGAAAAATGAACAGTGTTTTACAGAAGCTATAATTCCTTCCTTTCTTCCCAAATAGATGATGACTAAAGAAGGCCTGAGCTGAGTTATAGATATTCTTATATTTACTTGAAGTGAATGTAGCTCATAACTCTTATTTTAGCACCAATCTGGAACACTACTGTGAACAGATTTACAAAGTCTGCCTGTTCCTTACCTTGGCGTTCTGGCACTTATGCTCGTTCTTGCACTGATACTTGGGAGTTTAATAAAGCCAAATATCTGAAAGGTGAGTAGGTAAAAGGTTAGTTTCGTACACAAACCTATTCCTTCTGTGCACTTCATAATCTTCTTCCAGTTCTTAAGCACAGTTTTCTTCTTCTAATACAAAGGGGCAAAGGGGTGAGGCACTGTTTGCTTGGTTTTTTATGTTTGTTTGTTTGTTTTTGGTTCTGGTATGTGTGTCATCAGCAGTTATTAACTTTATTCTAGTTGCAGGGACCTTTGTTGCTGGATTGAAAAGACTACTAACTTCAACCGTGTGTTTTTAGGCTAGACACTCACCAAAACCCTTTACTGCATTTATAGAATGAGCAGATTTAATCTGGAAGTCATTGAGAGAAACCAATAAAGGACTTCCTTGATGTGATTTTTGGAGTTACCCTAGGGACCTGAATTGCATGTTTTCAGGTATTGGACATAAGGGCACTTGATAAAAAAGGTTAAGTGTAGATGATAATGAAAACATATAGGTAGGTCAGGATGTATAGGTCAGTCAATAATGTCAGTGTGATACGTAAAGTGATATGAAATACCTCTTTGACTTTATGGACAGTGCCTTACTGTATATAATGTACTGCAATAACATGATCCTTGGACTACGTAGTCTAACTTTTAAAGTTTGTTAGTAATCTAATCGCCTTGAAATGCCTTATGAAAAGTATGCTTGTTACAGAACACATGCAGTTGCTATCTGCCTAGTGTTAACTGTCACAGCAACCTAACTTATGAGAACACATTTGGAAAAAACTGTGCCAAAAGGAGATTTCTTTTTTTTTGTGAGACTGTTGCTGGAAACGTTCATCGACATTTAGAGATGTGGTCTTTCAACTAGACTTCTTGCACCCAAATTATGTGCAGATTTCAAGAATCTTCAAGCCTACAGTCGTGTGCCAGAAGTACAGTGTTAGCCTTTCTTTTAATAGGGATAACCTTGGAATAGGTATCTTGTTTAGTGGATTGCCTTCCCTGTCATTCATCACTGTGTAACACCTTTGTAGAACTGTACTAACGGGAAGGAAAGAAAATACTGGAAGTGTTTCTGTAATTGGAGCTCGGTTTGGCAGTTTTACCTTTCTGGAAAAGAAATGCTAGTTTTCCTTCCTTGCTTTGCCATCCCATTTTAGTGCTGTTGTGTACTGGAACAAAAGAATAAAGGTGAACACTGAATAAGCTGTGAATTCTTTTTGGATCAGAGTTTGGGAATCTGTTCTGACACACGTTTGGGTGTTACTTTTTCCTGGGGGGCTTTATTCACAAACTCTCTGAACATATTCTTCCAATAAGATTTCATGTAGTTTGGTAAACATTTGAATAAATTTCATACCATCTTATCAAAGTAGACACAAATACTTCTTTCTTCATGAACTGAGATGAAATTAAATGCTCATTTATGTTGGTGGGATAATAATTAAGCTTATCGACTCAAATCAGTGGTTTGCCATTTCATTGCAGGAGTAGGATGAATGAAAACCTCTGTCAAAAATTAGAGATTAAATACTGAGTTAACATGCCAAATAATAGTGCATCAGGAGGATAGCTTTCTACTCTGGACAATGTTAAAAGATGTATCTTGCTCATGGAAGCTCTGGAAACATTGTGAATCCTGGTCAAGCACAGTGCAACCTCAAGCTGTCGGAATGTTACCATTCTTTGAGCATGGTGTGCTCTCGGAGTCTGTTCTTGGCTGGTGGAAATCTGTCCAGTATTTGGGGAGCTGGGTGGTGCGGGAGACAATCACGGGTGCTCTGTTAGAATAACTTAACACTGTCATGGGGCAAGACTCAGCCTCTGTTCTTTTTTGCACAGAAACTAGTGTAGTATTAATTAGATTGTCATCAGGTTTCATTAGCGAAACCCCATAAAATAAAAAAGGAATGACTCTACAGTGGTGTGTAAACTTTGTATGTCACTTATATTGAATGTGTGGGTAGAGATCAGTGTTCATGAAGGCAGTGCTTTTCCAGAAACATTTAGGTAAAATGTCTAGGTAAAATCTGAACAGAATCTTGTTTGCTACCTGATAAATGGTGACCTCTTCCCTTCTAGGTAAGTTCAGTTTTTCTCTTGATGATACCCCTGCACCTTCAACTAGATTTTTCCCTGGGTGGCAGCAGTGAATGGACCTGACCAAAGAGGAAATCTGGCCCACTGAATTCCTTTTCTTTCTCTGCAGTTGAATGAAAAGCATGTGTCTTTTGAAGAACAGTGACTGAAAGAAATACTGATGACTGCTGGGACATCTACAGAAAAGGATAAGAAAATTACTCTGTTACAACAGGGGCTCTGTTAACTCTTTCTTGTAGGTTGTATATATTAATAGTAACAACTAAAGTTTTGTATTTTTGCAGGGAAACACACAAGGCTCTGAATTGTATTGTTTTAATTGCAGCTAACTGAATGAATTAAGTGGAAAATCGCACACAGTGCTTTGATTGTCTAACTCTCTGTATGTGAGGCTTTGGGAACAGTTTGTTATTATAAAAGAACAGCACTAACAAGAAATCAGCCAACATATAATTGCTAGGCTGAGGGACAGTTTGGGGAAAGCTGATATTTATTTATAAATCAATAAAAAAAAGAACATAATATGTGGATCATCTCTTACTACTGCCTCTGCACTTCAGATATTACTCATCTTCCTAAGTTCTGTGTTCTCCAGGACTTTGCTTCTTATAACTAATCCAGGAGTTGAAACCACCCACATCCAGGAAAGGAGATGCCTGTGCATTTGTTATGATGGCAGTTTTAGTCTTGGGACTTACCTAAGAACATGAATCTGCAGTTCAAGGAAAGGACTCGACCAGCGAGGTGCTTTATGTGCCTAAAATATACATGAGCACCTGGGACCCTCCTTAGGTAGCCTAAATTCTGGTCAGTGTTTCCTGCCTGACAATCATCTATCCAATATCCTAAATAGAAGGGCTTAAGAGCAGTTTAGGCACTCGGTTTAGTGGGGTTCTCAAAAGCATTAGATATATTATTTCCATAATTTTTTGAAGGAATGATGCTACTTCTGTTTGTCTCTTGTTCTTTGCTCCACCTGTTTAGTGCTATATGACCCTAGAGCCACAGCCACTTGGCAAGACAGAGAGGAGGAAGATGGTGGTTGGATTCCCAAGAGGTTAGAACAGTATTTCGTCATTAATTGTTTTAGCTAGCGAATATCTGCTCTAGCTTTTCTCGGGGATGGAGCTGCAGTGCCTTCCTCCAGGATAGACTTGTGGGCAAAGGTAACTATTGTTGGCCCAGCTCTTCACAGCTGTATGGTTTCCTCTCATTTCCAAGCAAGAGCTAATAAACTGAAGTTATTAGGGATTAGCCCTCTGAGGCTTTCTAGCGGTGTGGGAAGAGCATTCTTTCCTCTACCTTTCCCTCTGCAGACGAAGAGGTGATTTCTGGGACATGCACAGCCCACCTTCTTTGCCTTGCTGCCCTTCTCAAGGGGCAGTAGTAGGTGTTGGTAGATGTGCTACTCGCAGTCAGTTACACGGGACAACCAGTAGCCTCTGTTTCAGAGGACCCAGTTGCAAAGCAGGTGCGCTGACACCTACGCAGTTCCTCACATGGCCATGCCACAAGGGGGTGGGCAAAGTCTGGGCCTCACAAGTGAAATTTTTGTTCTGCAGCAGAGGGTTTGGGGTTGGAAAGGTGTGCCATCACCTGGGTAAAGGGCATCGCTGGATACAGTTTGGACTCACTGGGCTGCTAGATACAGATAATGTTCATGCTGTACAAACAAATCACACTATTAAACCATTGAAATAGTGCTTATGCAACTTAAAACAGTAGAAGCTTCATTTCACAACTTCACCTGCAAGCTTGTTAAAACTCCTGTATCCACATCATTGGGCATATTTTCTCTCCTCATGTACTTCCCTAAAGCTGTGCTGTTACAGTAAGGTCCAGCTGAAGGGATATGAAGATTATATTGCAAATGTTGGCTACCAACCTATCGTAGCCAGACTACGTCTGGTGCAAGACTATGTTGTGCCAGAAGGTGCCTGAGAGGTAGAATTGGGCAGAATTTGATTTTGCATGGTTCTTGCTAAGGATTGCTAAATACCCCTGTAGCTGTTTTTTGAAATCTGAAAATATTTTCCCCCAAATAAGTTATTTTTTTTCTACAAGAGTATGTAGTTACATTTATGGAAGGTCTTGCCTTTTACAATATATTAAGTCCATATAGTTTCCCCTCTGGATACATGTTGCCTGCATAATTACAGTCATAATGAAAAACAGTTTTGTTAAACGAAATTTCAACAGTTATCTGTAATTTAGAAAATATTGGAGCTACTTACAACAAAAGAAATAATAAAAGCATAACAGCTTTGAAAATGTTGATATACTCAGGAAAACAAATCTTCATTTTAACCCTGTTCTATTATTCTCTCTCTGGTACTAAAATCTTTATAAAGCACTATTGGTTTCAACCAACTCAACATAAGATAATTTAGAGCTTCTACCCTGCTGTCCCCAGCTTTCAGGGGATAAATCTTGGCAGCCTTTGGCTGGGTTTTATGGGGAAACACAACGCTTGTGTGCACTGAAAAAGCTGCTCTTGCTGCAAGGAGTAACTCACCTTCACCTCACCCTCTTTCTCCAGCAGCACGTGGGAAAGTTACAGGATTAAATTATCTTTGATCATGAAACCAGTTGTATTGGAGGCACTCAAAATGCTTGTCTTTTCAAACCCTTATATATTGTAAGAGTATTTAAAGGTAACAGCGTGGTATTGCCAAGAAATGCTGTCTTGCTTAGGCCTACAATTAACTCTATCAAAGGAAGGGATCTCATTTTTGCCTGCTGTGGAGAGAGTATATCTCAGAGCAGCCTAAAGTTAGATACAACGTATGGTTCAAATCATGATACAAAGAAAGATTCAGGTTAATTAGTATTTATTCTTAGTTTACAGTAATTCCTTTTGGCTTGAGCAAACAGACAGGAGTTGGAGCCCTATGGAATTGCTTTTCCTGAGAGGAGAAATGAATGAAAGATGGTCTCCGTGGTGAAACTTACTTAGGGATAGGGATGTCATTAGGCTTTTTCTTTGCTCCTTGCCTCCGTTAGCCAGCACTCTCCCTAAAATGCCACCCATCCCTTGGTGGCCCCAGCGCCACTGCCTCAGCAACGGCCAGGCTGGTCCCAGCCCTCTCTGCCTGTGCCTGCATGGGAAGGTAGCACCTCCTGACCCAGAGCCCGTGTTCCTGTCACAGACACGTTGCCTGCTGGAGTATGGCTGGGCTCAGGCATTGTCCCACCACCCACAGCAAACCTGGCAGACATCTTTGGAGCATCCTCTGAGGCATGGCTCAGCCCAGCAGGCAGGGTGGGGTTTAGGCAGGGACCAACGCGTCCCAGGGGGCTGCGGACAAGGGGGTGTGCCCAGGGTCCCCCTCGACCTGGTGCCGTTGCACACCTGTGTCCTGCTGGCCCCCGTCCGTTGGGTCACCATTTCTGGTTGTTTTGCACTGTGGCGAGCGGTTGCCCAAGGGCTGCTGGCTGTCTGCCAGGCTGTGGGAAAGGCGACCTTCCACAGCGCCTTGAAGGTTTTTGGTTCCCTTTTTTTCACTGCTGTTTTTGGCAACACCACTAAGGCTCTTACCAGCAATGACTGGACAGCCTCAGCACGTCCATTTATCTTAAATCGAGCTATTTTTTTCATAAGGCCTTCCCGACACTTCAGCAGGCAGCAGCGCCCACCAGACCCTCAACATTTCCGCACCCCCCTTTTTCATTGTGTACATTTGTTTTTCCCTGTCAGCGTGCAGTTGGAGTGTAGGTGTTCCCAGTGGGGTCCCCTGTCTGTGAGGGTAGGCAGCCCTCCCGCAGTACACGCGGGGGCTGTTTTCCCCCGGCACCGGAGCAGGCGCTGCCACCCCCGGGCTGTGCGGGAGCCCGCCCGCTGCCCGCCTCGCTTCGACGGCCATGGAGGGGCAGCTCCACGGTGGGCGGGCTCTGGGCCTCAGCCCGCAGCCATAGGACACCGCCTTTCCCGCTCTCCGACGCGATTGGTCAGCTCGTCCCAGTGGGAGGGGCCCTCAGGTATACAGGACTTGGGGGCGGGCGGGCCTTTCTTCTGCCAGGCGGTGCCGTTGGCGCGCGGGGCGGTGCCGTTGGCGAGCCGTCGCCTCAGGGCGGGCTGGCGCAGGCAGGGCTCGAGGTACGGCTGCCTGGGAGGGTTTGGGGCTCTCCCCTGCACACCTTCTGGGAATATTTGCCCTACAACCTCGCCAAGATTTAAATTGGGTTCTCTTAAGGTGTCTTTGGTCATCCCGCGAGCAAGGTGTGAGCCCCCAGCCTGACCACCTGCTTCTGGTGCAGGCTCCTCTCGTGTGGGAGCTGCAGCTCTTGGCTGCTGTTAGCGCCCCTGCTTGTTGCAGGGAGTGTGCTGAGGAGCTGTGAGGTTGGGCAGAGCTAAAACTCAAAGGTTTTAAACTAAACAGCCCTGCAAGCTATGTTTTTGAATGCAAGGTCACTCATTGAAGGGAGGAAAAAGACTTCCAAGCATGCACATAGCAGAATCTGTGGTGGTTCTGCCTCAGAAAGGCTGTGGCAGCTGCTGGAGATCCTCTCCTCTTGGAGAGGAATGAGAATGTGTACTAATGTCAGGGAACCTGTAGGCTTGTTGAGAGTCAGGTTGGTGAACATTTTATTCCTATGTCAATGGTGTTGTTTGCAATCTTTTTCCCCCCTGACTGCCTCATGCACAGAGCCTTAAGCTCTGTGCTGAGCCCTGCAACGCCCTGGTGTCGTTAGCTGCTCAGCTGCCTGTGCAGCATCCAGCAGGAGCTACAGTGGATGAGGCACATTACTTTCAGCACACAAAAATCTGAAAGCTAAACCAAACCACGTATAATGCCTACAGCACCCATTTCTGGTCTGCTGCTTCTTAAGGAAACTAGTTTTTTTTTTTTTTTAAAGGCAAAAATTTCCTTTGTTGCTCACTAAATTATGGGAGTTTTATGTCCTACTCTGTTGGTGATAAAGGCTTATTGCTGTGGCTAAATCAGAATTAGATCAGGTGTTTTCCATGTCTTTTTGAGTGTCAACTGCTTTACCAGTACAGCAAAAAATTTGGGGCAGTCAGCCAAGTTCCTGGCCTGTTTGCCCATGTGGATGCATAGACCCTCTGCAGATTTTGGTAACCACTATCAGCATGACATCGTTATGCAGCTCTTAGACATGCAAATATGTGGACAGGTAGGCTTGAGGATGATTAAAATGATTAGAAACTGACTTAGTTTCCCCTTTTCTTGCTCTGTTCCCCTGGTCTTAAATGAAATGATGCAATTGTTTGTTCAATAAATGCTTACATATCTTTCTGTCTTCTCCTTGCCTCCAGAAAGAAGTGGACAACGCTCAAACATGCAACCTGTGTGGTGGAAGCATGAGGACAACTTTGAAGGCACAGTGAACTCCAAGCTGTGTGCTAGCTACAGGTAAGCTTAAAAATTATGTTGTATATCGATGTTAATGCGGAAAGCGTGTAGCTGAGAGGCAGGTAGTTCCTTGTGTTGACTGACTTGGCAGTACATTCACTTTTAGGCTGCGCTCGGATACAGTGTTTCTAATTGACTAAGGGTTCTGCAGGATCCCTGAATGGAACTGACTTCGTTTTAGTGATGTGATGCACTTGGATAGGCAGGTGGGATAGATGGAATTAGGCAGATCTGCCACCCCAGAAAGTACTGGATATAGATTCTGATTGTGAGATGCTGAAGAAAAAGGAAGATTTCAGCGTGTTTTCCCTTTCTCCTCTGCTCTTGTGAAGGTGGGACTTGAAGTCTAGGACCTCAAGTCTAGGAGCTTGGATTATTAATTCCTGTTGTGCTCTGTTCCAAATAATGATGGTCCTTCAGCCTTTCCACTGTCTGACAGCTCTGAGTGAGCGCTAATCTGTTCCAGGGCTGAACATGGATATAGCTGTCAGTGTTAATATTTAAGCTATTATAGCTGTTTTTCAGAGCAAACCTTTCTTTTAAGAAGTGTATACTATATGTTTCTTGGAGCTGTTGTTTCAGCCTTCCTACAGATTCAGGAAGGCTATATTGAACATTGGCAAGTATATACTGAAGAGGATGTGGTTGAGCTCACATTTTGAAATAGCTCTTCCACCACATGGGTTAGTGTTTATTGCCTTCCTCTTAACTGATGACTCCTATTGCACAGTATAAAATTGTGACAGTGTCTCTGGAATATTATAGTAAATGCATTTGCTGGAATATATTTGCTAAAGTAATTTATTTAATAATTCCTTTGTTTCCACCATGTCTGAAATCGCCACATACAGAATGTCATTAAATATTAATATGCTTTGGTAACTGCATGTTTCTACCAGCTCTTTAATGCCTTACTAAGAAATACTTTTTATTTTATTGTGTCTATTTTAAATGAATGTCATTGATATGAGGAAAGTAAGTGTACATACTGAAGGGTGTTGGCTAAAACTGTTCATTTGTTTTAGAATATTATGAAGCATTTTCACACTAGAGATCGTTTCAAAAACTAAACAATCCAGTAGCACAGAAAGCTTGTGACTTTCAAATATTTGTGTGTGGAAGGGAAAGGTGGTGAGAGACCCGTGAGGAATATGGGGAAAAACAAGAGTTGTTGCACCTCATCTTGACTGGTTGACAAGTTGAAACCATAGAGATATATTTGTCTTCCCATGGCTGGACAGATCAAGCAAATGTTGCATTTGAAAGGAAGGGAGACATCTTGGATTCCTGAACATTGCGTTTTCACGTAGCTAATTATCATATTCAGTCCTATAGGGTGCTAAGTCTTTGGTTTAGTTTCCCATGCGGAGAACAGAGCAAGACAGAACATTGTTAGCGCATCTCAAAGTCCACGAGCTTTCAGCAATGCTCTGCACAAACACAGTGCAAGTGCCAATGTATGAGTATGTCTTGAGGTAACACTTCATCATGTTAGTTTCTGAACTTATGTAATTACTAACAGAGTAAAAATGTACTTTGAAAGAACATCCCTTTGTGAAAGGCTGCTGCTGGTTTTGGTTGAATTTACCTTACTCTACATGAGAATATTCCCTACTAATCAAAAGCTAGCAGGACATGGGGCTGACATGCTGTCCTGGTGCTCATGTTGCCAGCTGCCCATCAGACTTTCTGAAGTGGGTGGTTTTCTCAAAGAATGAGAAATCTGTGAACATGGCAAATTCCCGCTGTGGGGGATATGTTAGAAATTACACCTGCTTGGAACAGCTCCCAAGCAGTAAGTCCATGAGTATCCATGACTGTCCTTTCCCCTGTCTTTACTTTGACCTTTCTGCCATCTTGGTGGGAGGTCTTCTTTCTACGTGCATTTTGTATAGTTAGGAACTGAATATACCTTACCTGTATTTGGGTTCTGCAGCACGCATAAATGACCCCTTCCCATTGCACTGAATGATTTCCCATTTTGCTTGAATGATGCACACAGTGCTGGGCCGTGTATGTCTTTCACCAGAAATACATTTTTCCATGAAAATGACCACTTGTAGAAGAAACTTGGAGATCATTACAAGTTAGGCAGATTCACGACAGATCAGTAGAACTGAAGTGTTTCACTTTCTGTAACTCTCCTTTTACCTCTGACGGCTAAAATGCAGGCTGTCGGCATTGCGACTCTTTCCCTGTTGGCCCTTCAGATTCCAAGTGTCTGGTAAGCTGCTGAGCTGAGTGCATCTGGGAGGGTGCGCATGATGCTGGTGTCATGTCACTTTGTGACAATAAAATTACTTTTAGGCTGGCATGCTCGGTGTTTTTAGGAGGCCCTGTGATTTAAGGAGTGGGCAGATGCTGTAATGGGCTTGGAGCCAAGTAATTCTCTGTGGGTGTTGAGATAGGTGAGGCTCTGAGAATGTGTGGGTTATGGCAACAAGTAGCAGGCCCTTTTAGCACTGTGGCCCTGCTGTGTTTGGGAGGAGGTAAAAGGAGATGGAGTGCCTGCCCTTCAGAGCCAGATGTATAGCCACTCCAGTAACGCTGCCTACATGCTTGGGTAATTGGGGGCTGCCTGTCCGGGCATGGGGAGGAGACCAAGGAGCCAAATGCAAACTCCAGCACTCCTGGGGCTTTTGTCTTTCTCCCTGTGGGCCTTTCAGTCTGTTAGTCACTGGGATGCCTTGCTTGGAGGCTGTGGTATATGGAATGGAAGACTTTGGCTGTGTCAGAACAGCTGTCCCATAGGCTTTCGTAGGGCTGTGAATGTTAGGTGTCCATTCTCCCCAGGTCAAGTCACGTCACCAAATTCTCTCTCCCACAACGCGGAACCGTTTGTTTCAATAGATCCTTGACTCTGTCTGTTGGGTGGCCCCTATTTCTGAATTGGAGTTATTGAAACAGCTCAAGATCTTCCATGAAGCTTCTTTATCCTGCTTGCAACAGTCAGAGAAGTGATACTTGGAGAAAACATTAAAGCAACTGAGGCTATAGAGTAAGCTGCAGGAGCACTGTCAGCGTTGTCCTGGGTCCCCAGGCAGGATGTTCTAAACGCTGCAGCTGCCTTCCCATCTTACCTTAACTCCCCAAACAAGGGTGGAGAGGAAGAGAAGAGCAAGACATTTCCGCAGCGATTGCAACACGCTCTGATAGGCAGGTTCCCTCTCCCTGCCCTGTGACAAGCATGGTGTAGGCCACAAAGTGCTGCAATCCTTATCGGGGCTTTTGGGGCTTTTCTTTTTTTAAGAATTCCATCTTTGCAGTCACTCCTTCCTCCCTCACTGAAGGGGGTGGGGGGGCGCTGACTAATTAACAACTGTTCAGTAGCAGATGCTGTTGTGAAAATTGTTTGGTGGTGATTTAACTTGGAATACAATTCTCTTAAAGGGCCACGCAGACATATTCCACCCCCTAGATGAAGTGGGCTCTGTTTGGTGCATGAAACCAGCCTACCGTGCCCTGAAAAGATGAACCCTATTATTTGCAAATGGCTGCTCTTTCAGGATGATACCTGTAGGCATTAGAGTTGTCCTGCAGTAGTAGTCGTCGGTGTATCAGAGGTGATAATGGCATGGACTATTAGATAGACCGAGTCACATTTTTTAATTGGAGAACAAAACGCCAGGGCTGGTGGTAGTTACCTGTTTCACTCCAAATGCAGTTAACATGCGACCAACACTGGTTGTTTTCTTCTGTCTGAAATCACATTATAGCATTTTACATGACTAATGTTAGTGTTTTGAAATCAATATTTATCAACATTACCCTATTGTGGTTTGTTTCTAGTCTGCTGATGTGATTGACTAGTATCTCATATGACCATGACATTTGTAAATGGAGCAGGGAGAGTGTCACTACCCTTTAGGTTGCTGTTTTCCTGGTAATTGTTATCAGATCGTGATATTCACGTGTCAGACCCTAAACTGTAATTGTAACACTGAAGCCAGGAGAGCTGTAACTTGAGTTCTCACAGTTGTCAGCTGTCATAATTCCTTTCAGCTCAGTTTCTAGAGGAGTGAGCAAGGTGTGTAGATGTGGTGAACTGGTGTCATGTGAGGTGACTGAGCTCCACGTGTCACAGCTGAGGAACCGCGGTCTCCCAAATGTCCTGGGTCAGTCTTGGCATCCTGCAGATGTTGCAGGTGCCCTGGGGATGCTGGATTGTGTTTGACAATTCGGTCAGGCAGCTGACTCTCATTCCAGGTTTCTGCCAGCTGTCTCCCACAGGTGAAATACCTTCAGTGCACAGCCATCTGGCGACACCTTGGAAGGAGCTCCTCATCTCTCCCACCGAGCAGGCACAGGCTCAGTCCTCTTAGTTATTCCCCAGCTACTGCATCACTCATTGCAAGCTTAGTGATTTGGGCAGCTTTCAAGAGAGATGGTTTTTTTCCTGATACCATTTGGAAAGATTTCCTCACATGTATGGGAAAAACGTGTCTTGCCAGCAGAAGACAGGGAAAAGCCCCAGAACTTTGTAACTTCCATGTTTTAAGCGGTAATGAAGGAGTTGTTTTGTACATAACTGAAACTAATATATGTAAGTCAACTGTACCCACTGGTCTGAGGCTTCTGAAGATATCACGCAGAAGATCAGTGAGGAGTTCAGAGGAGTGTGGGCTGCAGTGTGGCCAGCTGTGGTGGTCTGTGGGATGTCACCACAAGACCCAACAAAGTTGCTTGATCTCTCGTGTCTGTTTGTTTCATCCAGCAATGAACCATACAGAGAGAAAGTGTCTCTCACACACGTTGTGGTACTTCCTCAGTACTGCTCTGTTTTCTTTCCATTTCTGCAGCCACTCTGTTCACAGGAGTGGAATGAGATTTGAGACTGTAGGGATGCGTCCACTGTCTGAGGTGATGTTTGGGAGTTAGCAGGCAGACTTCATGCCCCAGACAGCAGGCTGAGGCACCAGTGGAAACAATGTTTGCACTGCCATTTCTGCACAGTGCTTCACATGGTGTGCAGTTTTGGCAGGCCTATCTGAAGGAGATCAGTCTGATCAGGCAGTGTGGGCGGCTCAACTTCTTACCAGCTGTGCCCTCTGAGCAAAGAGGCAAAGGCTGTTTGGTGAGCCATGCCCTACATAAGGGACTGCACCTCTCTGCTGGTGCCACTGCTCAGGTGCTGATGTCTCCTTTCAGGCTATGGAGGGGTACAAAATTGAGGTCCTATTCCCATGAGTGGCCAGGCCACCCAGGAAGTTTAATGCACCGTGAATGGTACTTTCAAAATAAATTGAGGGGTCTGTCCCCACTCATCACTCTTCCATCCCACCTCCAACTGCTGCAGACAGCTTGTGAGAGCATTCCTGGGGGTTGCCCAGACCATGCTGTGTCAGAGCAAGTGCTCTCTGCCTTTCCTAACCTGACTGGCTTTGACGAAAGGCTGCCCAGCCACAGCTGCAGGGGGATTGTGTGTGATCAGCCTAGGCTGACACTGATTTAAGCTCCCAGATCACTTTGGCTGCTTCAAACAATCACAAGCTGCAAAAGTAGAAACCCTTGTGGATGGAACTACCTGTTACGCAGTCGAGAATGAATGAAAAAACAAATGTAGGAAATGAAGAGTCAGTCAGCTTGTTGCCTAGGAGAGGAGGATTTATGGGATGCCAGTGTTCCTGCTGCCTTGGGGAAATGCTGTAATGACAGGGCAGCAAGGCAAGAGAGAGCCGGAGGGCCTCGTCATTGTGTCATGCTGATGGCACGGTTCAGACCTCAGCTGGGTTGAGTGGGTGGCATCTATTGCCTTTGCTTGTCAAACTCCTGGTCACCAAATAACGAGGTGGTTGTTAAAACCCTTCAAAATATTTTACAGAGCCTGTGCTCACCCATGTTATTTTGTTTTTGCAGATGAGCGGTGCTCAGGCAGGGTGTTATCGCGGGAGGTGCCTCCCAACCCGTGTGCGATCAGGGAGCTGCGGTGCCGCGCAGAGACACCTGCACTAGCCGGGAGGTTGGTGCTTGCCAGGCAGCCCCATCTCCTGTGGGTTGGGCAGCATCCACGCTCACCCTGCTGCAGTCTAAGCCAACGTGGGGCCAGCTTAAGACCTGCCGGCTCCCAGCTGTGCGCTCACAGAGGAGGATCAGATGGCCTCTTGGATGCTTGCTGCCCTCCTTCCCAAACACACCCACTGTCTGGTCCTTTCCCTCACTCTTCTTTATAGAGAAACCCTTGAGTTGGAGTATATGAAGGATAAAGGCGTTCTGCAGTAGCTGGCATTTTGGGCATTTAAATTATTGATAGTGTCCTGGAATAAAAACCATGTGTCTTGTTTTGGTGCTGCTCATGGGCAGGGCAAAACGTGAGGAAAACCTGAGGGACACCAAGGAGCAGAGCCCCGCTCCCCTGCCCACCTTTGGATTTATCCTGAGGAATGGAGGCTTTGCAGTTCATATAGGCAGCGCCTTCCCTCAGCCTTGCAAAACTAAAGATAAATGCTAATGGCAGAAGCCTCTCTCAGTATGAATGGGCAAACAACAGCCCCTGAAAAATGCACTTGCTGTTTTAGTTAAAAACAAACAAATCAGTTCTTGTGCTTTTGAGAATTTAAACTTCCCTAAGTAAGCAATAGATTTTTCAGAAGAAAAAAAATGTTACTAGGAGGCAATCCAGGAAGTCGCATTAAGAATAGGCAGGAGCCCTAGGAGGCCCAGATTCAAATCTGAGATCTGTCAGCATTTCCTAATACGTTCCTGGAAAAATCAGCTAAATCATTTATAAGACAAGAATAATCTTTCAGTGTAGTCACAGTGTACTTTTCTGACAAACCCAGAGCGGTGACAGGCTTGTTACAGCAGGAATAAAATTCACCTTGCTGCTGGGGTCCTGTGGTAACTAATTAGGTAAAAGGTTTTCTTCGTGTTTTTGAAGAAGAAAGGGAAGAGGTGGGCACTGTCAGCTCCCTGGCTGTCCAAAATCGCTGAGTGCCGTATGTCCTGAAAGAAGCAATAGCTGCACTGACCCTGGAACTTATTTGCATTGAGGGAAAGGACAGTGCTGTCCTCGTTCTTAATTTATCAGTCCTCACTGAACCGAGAGCTGACTGCGGCTCTGACCGAAAGGAGCTCATGCTGCACACTGCGATTTTGGTTACTGCAGTTTCTCCTGGCCAGGCTAAACTGCATGCTGGAAGCAAAGAATAGGGAAGGTCCCAAAGAGGCACTTCTCTTAAAAGAAACAAAAACAGGTTTTTTTCAGTTTGTGTGTGACAGTGAGGCAGCCTTGGTTAGCATTGGTTTTGGGAAACCTCTGCAGTTGATCACAACAGGAGATGAGTAAGATTGTGCTCGCTCATGAAAGCACCTTCTTCCAGAGACCACTGCTTGCTCCTGATCTGCTGCTAATTAGTCTCCGCCCTGTGATACTGAGTCATTATATTCTTTGCCCTTTTCCATGGCTGCTTTTGGTGTGGAAACTGACACAGATACTGCTCCCCTGCTGGAAATCATCATGTCATCTTCATCGTCAGTACCTGTAAGCCCAGATGAGAAGGGAATCTTTTTTATTATTATTGTTTTGGATAATGATCTCTGACAGGAATGCTTTGAAGCTCAGCCGTGCTATGGCGGTACAGTGCGCATAGCGTCTGACTCCTTTCTGTAATGTCGCAGATTTTAACTCTAAAAGCAGAAAAGCTCTTAAGCAACATTTAAAGGTGCTGCCAGGCAAAGGTGGAGGGATTCTACACTTCAGCTCTTCAGTACTTTGACACGCATCGCCTCTGTGCTTGACATGAGGTGTATATATTGGTTTCAGCCCTACGGCTTACCTGCGTCCCCTTGCTCTGTGTATCACTGGATTCAATGCTCTAGCCTCCTGGTTTGTGTGGCAAACTTGGTTTTGCTTTATGCTCTTGATAGAGGAAGAAGGCGACGGGCTCCAGGGGTCACCGGTGTCTTTCACTGGTACGACTGACTTCCTTCCTGAATCCCTGCTGGCATTACGAGCACCGGGCTGTTCTGGGGAACGTGTCCTTCTGCTGAACTGTACTCAGCCGAGGCTGGTTCGGGCTTGGTGCTGTGACTCAGATGAGCTGGAGAGAGACCCTTGGGACTTATGGAAGCAATTAGCTTAAGATGACTGAGATGGAAAGTTGCTAGCATAGTGGGTTACTGCAGCAGATGTGAGCAGTCATCCCCTTACGTCTTAACCCCTGCAGTGGGACGAGCCCCTGGCAGAGTCCACTGTGCTGGGCAGTGGCAAAGCAGGAGTGGCTGTGCCCAGGCAAAAGGAGCAAAACAGAAGTGGGCCATTAAAAACTCTAATTAACAAATAGTAGGGTGCAGCCAGCAGTTCCAAGTATCCGTGTCCTGTGCTGTGTTGCTCCTTCCTGTATCAACTCTGAACTCCCAGTGCCTGCTGTTTGCCTGTCTTCAGCACAGTGGGGCGAGGTGGCTCCTCACCTTTCTGGCAGAGTTTTTCAGCTCAAAATTTGTAATTTGTCCTTACCTGTCTTTGGCAGCTGGGAATCCTGTGGGGCTTGAAGTGCTCAGCTTTTGGTGGGGAATAAAAATGCAACCAGCCTTGGCTGAGCCTGTCTGCCTGGGCCTGCTGGGTCTGGCCAGAGCGGGGAGCGTAGCAGAGATCGGCACAGGGCTGGGAGGAGGCTTTGGAGCCCTCTGCACTCGGCATGCATTGTATCTGTCAGCAAACCTCCGTGTCACTTCTTCGCTGTGTTCCTGGGGGAATTAGGATGGCTGTGTCAAGTAATTCCACCCATGGCATGTGTGCTATGCTGACAAAACTGATGTTGACTGTCTGAAAAGGCCACATAGATGGTGACAACTGCCAGTGACTCATTTGATGGAAGGATAAGAAGATCATAATAAAACAACTTTCCTGTGGCACAGCGATTACAAGAGTTAGAGTAGCCCAAGCACCCAGTAACACCCTGAAGTTTGGAGGCTGTTTCTACTTTTTTTTTCAAATCTTTCTCTTAAGCATTTATTGCACTAAAGATACAGGAAGAGGAAGAAGAGAACATCTGAACCGTTTAAAAATAAACGTGTCTTTTTTTGAACATGCTTGGTGAAATAGTTCTCCAGTAACACCAATAGTTGTGAAAGGGACAAATCCCCACCACTGAATATTTGTTCCCCTTGCAGTGAGCCTTGGTAAAACTCAAATAGTCTCTGACCTTACAGTACTAGTTTACAGTATCAGTAGTTTCCTGCCATGACTCAGTGGCTGGAACAGTAATATCTGTCAGTCTTTTTTTCCTCTCTCTTTCCAAATCTCTTTTGAAGCTTTTCTGAGTGGGCGGAGAGAGGCGAATGTCAGATATAGTCCTGGTTCTTGCCCTTCCTCTTGCACCTCTTAATTTTACAAATCAACCTGCTCCTGCTTTTCTGCCCTTTTATCCATCAGGCTTCCCTTTCACGTAGTCCCTGGGCAAATCTTACTTTCCTTTTCGTTCCTCCTGATGGTGCCTAGGCCTGCTGATAATGCCAGGGAAATATTGAGCTCATTCCTGCCCTGGCTTTTTCCCCTTGCTGGTACTTCTCTCTTCTAACCTGATCAAACTACACATCCTCCCTTCCTCTGCAGTTATCTTGCTGAGCCTGCACTGCTGTAATAAGCTCTGCTACCAGCAGAGATTGATGGGTTTTGTACGGTCTGGGCTGGGTATGGCGTATGGTTTAGGATGGAGTACAAGCTGGCTGTGGGCAGCTTGGGCTGTGAAGGCACTGCTTCACATGTGGGTCCTCCACAGCTGGAATAACAACTAATGGAGTAAGACAACAGCAAGCCCCGCTCATGTGGAAATGGTTTCAGTTCTGCCCTGTGGCCTCGCTGTCACAGGTTTCCCCTGGCCCAAGGCTAAGAAGCAGCAAGTGATGTTTGTTCCTGTCAGTTCTCACCTAGACCTGAGACCTTCCCAGGAGCCTGGAGTAAAAACCCTCCCACTTCTGCAGCCTGGAGGTGTCTGACCGAGCCTGGAGTCCTGGCTCAGGCTTAGTGCTGCTAGAAACAAGGAGGGTGCTTCTCTGCATCCCGAGGGGCAGCCTGTCACTGTCCCTGCAGAAGGTATGAGTTGCTACTTAGAGTCCTGGTGGCGCCTTCTAACCCTGCTTGAAGTCTGGCCAACAGAGCAAAGTGCCCCTCTTGCCAACATGTAAAAACAAAACAAGGCCCTGCAGAGTCTGTGTATTGGTACCAACGTATGGCTTCCAGGTTTTCTGATGCTGTGCAAGTCCTGGCTCTGCAGCTTGCTTTGTGGGGACACCTAGTCCTGCACCTCTGAGCAGCACCCTGCGAACTCGCTTCATACCACTCAGTTAAGGAGTCTCTTGAATTTGCAAGTTACGGTCACAAGCCAGTCTTTAGAATGGTAATTTTATTTCATAATTTGAGTTTTGTGATTTCTGTTGAACATAATCCTTGTGTAGCACACGGATTAGGAGCCTGCTGTACTGAAAATAACCTCAGCTTGCTTCTGGGGTCCTGGAGTAAGTTATAACCATGGCCCTGCTGCATGTGTGCAGGAGGTGTGTATTTGGGAGGCTGACATCAGATAGGAGTCAAATTCAGGCTGAAATTAAGTGGAAAATATTTTAGTCTGCCTAAGGCCATCTTGAGCTTTATGTGATCCCTTAACTTCTATCTACCCATGGCAAGCCTGTGGGCTCCCCTGAAGCCACTGGTGTGTGGGGTTGGCCGGTGTCTCTCTGAGGTTCCCTCTTGAGGGCACGCGAGGCTCAGGAACAACTCCAGACGTGCGGCTTGTCCACCACTTGCTGCAGGGCACTCGAGTCTTCTCCTGGTAGATGGGGAGGCCGAAATGAAGTTCAAGATACTTGAATCTACTGAAAACAATTGTCAAGGTTGGTCACAGCTCTTGCAGCATCTGTTTTTGTGAATCCTCATGCTAACGTAGACAATGAAGTAGAAATGTGTTCCGGGCCAAAAATGTGAGGGAAGGTCTGCTGGTGGCAGTCTGCCGCTTCTCCAGCAGGACATAGAAAATCTGCTAACAGCTCTGGTTCTCCTCCAGAGACTTCTAGCACTGGCCCTAATCTGGAATCAAACTAGGAACCTGTCTAGGGCGAGGGCGTTGGGAGACTCGTGATTTTGGTTCTCCAGCTGCTGTTTTGGGGACAGAAGCCTTACTGATTTTTGAATTTTTTGAAGCCCTGATTTTTAAAACCAAGCTATAAACCAGGCTCTACTCCGGACACTGTGTTAGCAATACATTTCAGGCCGAACTTGGAAGTCGTCACAAGCTTTTGGTTAGGCTGTGGTCTAAAAATGCTTTTTGGAAAAAAAATGAGAAAGCGGCTACTGAAATCAGCCCTCAGCTTAGCTGTGCAGTACTTGCTAGTGGAGATACAGTTTTGCCTCTGGGGCACAGGTTTTGTAGAGCCCTTACCTGCAAAATAAGACAGAATGGGGGGGAGGATGCTTTTCATGTAGAATATTAACTAGCAGTTTTAGTGTATGGGCACCAGACTTCTCTTTAGCTTTCAGGACTTATAAAATCAGATTTTTAGCTATATGCAAAGAAACTTGTTTGGGCGAGAGAGGAAGAACGCTTTTCAGGACTGCGTTAAGCAGAAACTAGCTCAGTTTGCTTCACGTGAAACTGAAGAGGCCGCCCCATCAGCAAAGCAGAGTTTCTCACAAACTCTGCCTGAAGGAAGCCTTCCTGGAGCGGGGTCCTCCGTTTCTGGCCGTGGACGTGCAGGTGTGCCACTCGGGACCCGTTGTGCCACTTGGCTGGCGGCTTTGGAAGTCGTTTGAAGAGCCTGCAGACTAGATGTAAATGCACGGCGAGTACTGTGCTTCGCAATGTGCTTTTCTGTTGTCTTTGCTTAGACAGCTTGGACGTTTGCTTACCTTTATTTTATTTTCAAAACGTGCCGTTTCCGATGAGCATGCAGCCCTGCCAGGCGCCCAAATGCCGTCGTGTAGGCAGTTGCCGTCCAAAGGAGCAGTACACCTGCACGGCTCCCCGCCACCTGCCGCCACCTCCCGCGGGGCAGCGCCCGGCCGCTCCCCCGTGTCCCCGTCCCGCCCCCGGGCGGCCCCGCCGCAGCTCGCCGAGCCAGCGGCGCCCTCTCTCGGCTCCCCGCGGCCGGGACCGCCGGCTGAGGCCGGCCGTGCGCGGTCCCTGCAGCCGGGGGAGGCCGGGACCCGCATAAAATCCCCGGCGGTGCCTGAAGGGTGACTTCTGTCCCCTGCCGGTGCGCGCAGCGGCTCTGCCTGGAGGCTCGGTACTTCTGGATCCCCAGCGCTGAGGGGATCTGGTGTTTTAGAAGGAGGAGAAGCCGCCTTAAATTGTAGGTGTCGGTTAAGGTGTGCTGCTCAATAGAAGCAGGCAGCTGCTGGGAAGTAGGTAGCGGGATTTCCCTTCCAAATCCTTCACTTGACAGTTCTTTTCCCCAGTTACTTCTTCGGAACCGAGCCCTGTCAGCGGAGAGCTTTGCTTTTGCTAATGAGGTAGGAATTTATCAACACACAGAAGCTCTCAAACTCGTGAAAGACAGGCCGGTTGAGGGACTGTCCTAGAGAGCTCCCAAGAGACAGCAGGTTTTGCGAGTGAGCAGCTCAGGTCTGGCTGAATAATAACAATAACCCGTGATCTAAATTCTCTACTGCAAACCGCTCTTCCGCCAAGCCTGAAGTTTTGGGTTTGCTAATTTTTTAATAGTGTGTGGTTGGGAGTATTATTTCTGTTAATTTCCGAAAATCTTTTCCTTACACCGCTGTTTCCAAATTCAAATTTTAATGTCGAATACCAGAATTTATGTGAAATCTCTTATGCCTCTGGAGACCGAGAAAGTGAAACCAGGTCCTCTCATTTCAGAGCAGCAGATTTGTAATAACAGAAGTAGCAGGCCTCTGCTCCGACAAACACCGCTGTGAGCGTATTAGGCCCGAATGTTGGGGAATTTCAAAGCGTGGCAAGCGTTCCCTATGGATCTTACTGCCAACATGTCCAGGCATTGCTGTATCTCTGCTGTGGTCACGGTCAAAAGAGATGGTGGTGCCCAAGGAAGAAGCAGCTGGCAGCACAGCTTCACGCCTCTGTTAAACCCAAGGCTCTTATTAGAGGTTATAGGGCTTGTATGTTCTCTTTGCTCGCTGTCCATGCAGAAAAAAAGGAAAAAAAATCTGTTAGTAAAAGCAGAATTGTACAAGGTTGCAGAAAGCTGGAATAACTGGCCCTGGAGATGCGAGGGATTCCCAAAGCCCTTTCAGCCCAACGAGGAGGCAGTGCTGATAGAAAAGGCAGCCCCCAAGCTCCACATTCAGCTGGAGAGCTTGTTATACTGGCTTTTTTTGCTAGTTTTATTTTATTTAATTTTATTTTTCCCTGCACATCCTTCAGTCTGTTCTGTTCAGAGGCAGGAGGTAGAAATAACTTTGTTGAAAACATCCCTGCAGTTTTGGGTTTTTTAGTTGCTTCCTACAGAAAAGACTGACTGGACCACAAGACGGGGAGTCCTTAACCTGTTGGTCTCAAGAGGATTTCTCTCAGCTTACGTGCTCTCCAGACCTTATTTCTCAGCAATTCAAGGGAGCAGAGGAGTGGAGCTGATGGAAGGTGGATTTTTGGCACAGATGGCTGTATAGACCGATGATGTATCAAAATATCATCCAGTACAGTTTGTCAGGACTTGGTGTGTCACCTAGTAACAGGCTTTGCAATTAGATCTCTGTTGCTCTTACAAGTTAAAAAATCCCACTGGCCTTGTGAGGACTCCACCACCCATGTTTCTCTCTCCAAGGAGCTGCTCTGGCTGATAGGCTCAGACTGTTTTGTATTGACTCCAGTTCCAAAGCCGTGGAAATCTGGGGGCACGTCTTCTCCCCGAGCTCCAATGCTCGTCATCTTTTCCTCCAGCATTTGTCAGGCAGCTCCGTGTGCTGCCTTCTGAACCGCTCTGGCGCCTTGCTGTGCGGTCAGATGTGCCATTGGGAAAGCCTGTCCTTCCCCACAGCTTTCTGTCAGGGTCTGGCACCCCTCTCCGTGACCCACCTGGCACCGGGAGCTCCCACAAAGCTGGGAAGCCCAAGAAATTTTGCTCCTGAAGCTCCAGACATCGGGTTGACAGTGGCTCAACATCTGGAGTAGCAACCTAAACATTTGTATGTACAGTGAGTCACGGCGGTGGTGGTAAATCATCCTGGTTAATGAATTTTCAGTATGGCTTTAGGTAGCTATTGTTTTAATAAACAAATGGTTTTGCTCTGCATGTTTCTCCATAAGGGATGGTTTGAGAAAGCGCTGCTGACAGCTGTGAGCACGTAGCGGTGCTATATCAGACATTTTATGCCCCTTTGATGTCACGCGCTTTGTGGTAATGCAGCACGGCGGTGGTTGATGAGAAAGCGGGGTACGCTGCCTCCTGTCATTCCTAGACAAGAGCTGCAGGCTCTTGCACGTGTCTAATTTTGTGTGTGAGCATCCTGCAGAATGGTGGGCAGCTTCGGTGAGACTTTCGAGTGATTTGTTTTCTACAGCACTGAACAAGCAGCCTGGCTCAGCACAGCTTCAAAGAATGACATTTTTAATATTTTGATTGACTCAGTACAAAAAGGGATGAGACTCCAGCAGCTTGGAAAGGCGCAGATATTGTGGTAGGTGTTACCCAGTGATTAATGTCTCTTACTTTAAATCCAAACCTCTCAGCTCCTTTCATACGTTTTTGCTAGCAACAGCAGATCCTCTGCCAGTCTCCTAGGTCTGAATTTCTTGAGGTGCAGACAGTAGTGCCAGTTTTGGTTTCTTGGCAATTTTGGGTTTAGGAGTTCAGCTTTGACTATGCCTTCAGATCCCTGAGTATTCTGCATGGAAGTTGTTGATCTGCTGAGCTGATTTATGGAATGTATTATTCTGCTTTCCTGCAGCATTTTTACTGTATGGAAAACATTTTGTGCTTATTATCACTTGCCACATGCATTTAATCTATTTTTGGTAATTCTCAAGGCCCATCACCATGGTATCCTAGCACCAGTGAACATAATGCCGATATCCATTCAATGTGAACCGCTGATGCACAGCTCCTTTTAATATTAACACAGCTTTGTTGTGCTACTTATTATTTATTTTTCAAATACAAAATGTTTGTGCTTAAAATAAAGACTTAAAGCTAAGGCCGCGTGCGCTGTAGATGGAACCGTTTCTGGATGGCCAGAGTTAACCAGCCCGAGGCGCTGGGCCTGCCCCTTTCAGCTAGCTGCACCTTATGCTGTTGCCGATACACTCGAGGTAACTTTTAAAAAGGACCCGGGTCACTTGAAGTGGCCAAAGTACCGTGGGTGTCTCTGCCTTGTGGCTCCACCTAAATATTTTTCCTGTGTGCTGGATACTCCATAGGGTGTGCAGCCCGTGACAGGTTGCCGTTGGTGTAGCATAGCGAGGGAGACGGTCAGTAAAGCTGCCGTCTAGCAGCGGGTCCAGGAGTGCTGCCAGCCTGCAGTGTCACCGGCTGTCCCCCTGCCAGCACCGTTGATGGCACAGCAGTGGTAGTTCAGTCAGCTCTCTCTGAGCGCACACAGTAGGAAAATGAAGTGTTTAGGGGCCGTAAGCGATGAGTATGTAGGAAATAATGCTGTAATAGGTGGTGATTCAGCTTCTACTTTTTCCAACATAACTGAAAATTTCTAAGGTAAATGGCTCTATTCAAGACAATAACATGCACGTTTGCCATGTTCAGCATTTTTCACATTACCTACGTTTATCTCTTGATAAAACATTATGCAAATAAATGCTACAGAACTAAAATGTCAGTGAAAACAAGGACGTATTAATTCTTTTGGCATGTACAAGCTCAGGGTGTATTTAAAATACACAAAAGTGAACTACATGAGAAAAATCCAAACACCTCTGAATCAAAACCAACTTTCTGGGCAAATACTCAGAGAAAAGGCCGTTCTGAGAGCCGAGTTGCATTTCCTGGCGTGAGTGCTGCTGTTGGGTCTCATCTGGGCTCTGCACCTGATCGGTGCATCCTACCAAAAGTTAACAGGGTACCTTTATATTTTAAGGCAAGGATTCACAAAGGTGCCAGCCGACTTACGTGCCAATGAGAAAACATTCTAAAACTTTTTATGCCTTCTCTAACAGTGGCAAATCACCACTTTTGTTTTTCGTGGGTTCTTATGTAGTTCTTTACTATGTCCCTGTGCCAAAAAGCAATTGGCATTGCATTTACACGTGTAGCTCTTGGTACGGCCACTTTTAAAAACGCTCCCCAACACGGGGATTTTCTTTATGCCCAGAAAATACCCAGACGGGTGGTAGAGGATGCATCCCACCTGCCTGAGCCACTGACATCCCGGCTCTGTTCGTGTCCCTGCTGAGGGGCAGGAGGAGCACTGCCCGACTGCCTTCGGGTGGGACGAGCCATGCTGTGTGCATCCAGCTGCCGCACGGCTCCCAGGTAGCTCCAGCCTGCCAGGTCCTCCCAGGAGGGAAGCTGGTGGGGCGGGAGGTCAAAGCGACGCAGTGCACTCTGATGTACAGCATCTAGGCCAGACAGCTCAGCGCAACGAGCGGCTCATCGACCAGGCGAGCGAGTGCCACCTCTGCCGGTAATGGCACTAGTTCCTTACCTTAGCTTGCAGCGATGTCCTTGTTCTGTGATAGTCTCCTAACAACTCTACTAGAGCTGCTCTCGGCCTGGTGAGGGTAGTGAGAGTTTGTGCTGCTGTGACACAGAAGCGGTGAGTGGGCCCTGAGTAACTGACCCAAAACAAGATCCAGCCTTCTTATTCCCTGGATTCTGTGCAGTCCTTCCCATATGTCATCACGTGCAGTGCCTGGCTCTGGAAATTAGAGGGGAAAAAGTGGGAGCCGGGAGCAGCATGGTATGCACTGGAGGGGTGACTTCAGGAGTAATGCAGGCTCCTAGCTCGGCCTGTTCATGACAGTTTCCCCTCAGTGCTGTGGTACAACTGACTCCTGTTTCACTTTTGATCAGGTCTCTCTCTGGAGAGCTGCTGCCTGGACAACTTTGTCTCTTCCCGTAGTTGTGGAGCTGGTAATTCCTGCATGGCAGCAACATCTTTCAGTTTTCCACGCTGAATTGAATTTCTTTTTCCCTGAGCATTCCTGCAAGTTCTCAAAAAAAAAAGTTTTGATGTCCAAACCTATCTGCCAATCCTTAATGCAAGGCCTGGACAGAGGCAGGCAGCCCTGCTGCAGAGCCCCGTGTCACACACTGTGTTCTTCCTTCTCAGCTGTGCACTGCTGCTAACAGTTCCCTGCCTCTGCTTTTCTGATCAGCTTTACATTATTCTCTATTTTCTTTGGCTGTGCTTCCCTAATTTGCTTATGACAGCATCAAGCCAAATAGCATTGATCTAGCTACCATTTATTTTGGCGAGTAATGGCTGGAAACAATCAGGGCTCAGCAGTCTCCCACGTAATGCATCCAAAAGCCCAAACCTCATGAGTAGTAGCAGGACCTGAATAGTAGAGAATTGACACACAAAATCGCAGTATCAATAGTAAAACACCAGAATAGTCTACTGAGTGACAAATCACTTGTCCCTTTCACTAATACCGAAACTAGATACGTGTGTTTTTGATTCAAACAGGCAGTCTAGAGAAGCTGTTTTCACTTCACCAACATGTGGCACGCTGACATTTATTCTTTTTGTCTAGTGCATGGGGTGAATACCATGTCTTTTAGAAGTTCATCACAGGCTAGCTTTTTCCTTGTTCCCCTGCTCCTGGCGGGCTCAGGGAAAGCCTGCCACGTCCTGCACGAAAGGGATTCACTCTGAGCACGCAGGCTGGGCTGGAAGGAGGCGGCGCAGCACTCCCTGTCTGTGACGCACCGTGCGCTGCTTGCCCGCTTACTGCGGGCTTCACACTGTATCCACTGGAGTTTGGTGGTAAACAGTTCACTGGGAGCAGCTGCAGCTCCAGTAAGCACCAGGAGCGACTCAGACTTCCAAGCTCTCATGATAGTATTTTTCCCTGGCTAAATGAATGCTTTTGTTGGCTTTTGTGGTTTTGCATTTTGCTATTTTGGTACCGCGCGCTCCCAGAATGAACTGCTTTGCTGGGGCACTTTCTAGTCATCGTTCCAGTGATGTTTTGGTAACGTATACGGTTTTTAAGAGGAGATTTGTATTTTTGAACAATATCAAGCACTGGTCCCAGTCCTTGCAAAGACTCAGAGGGATGATTCAGAGAGTCTAAGGTCAAAGCGGGGGCCCAGCAGGCGTAACCTGTGCGTTACGCAGCTCTCTCGCTCACTGCTGTTCCACAAACCATGCCTGTCTGCTGGTAACTTCACAAACAACGTCCTTGAAGGGGAATAACAAGTTACAGCGAGCTTCTAGCAGGCGATGCGCACCAGTGATCAATGATCTTGGTCTTTCCTTTTGCCACTTGCAAGCTGACATCTTTTCCGTAGCAAAGCCTATATTTTATGCTTGGGTTCAAGCTCTCCGCATTCTTCTGGTTTCTGTCTTCTCCACTGAGGTTCCAGAAATAAAATAACCTCCTAATCATTTCTTTGTAACTGAATGACTGGAAATGTAAGTGTGAAGGGAAATGTAAAGTCTCTTCCTGTTGCTTATTAGTCAATGTAATACATTTTCTAGTCTCGGAGAGATTACAGTAATATTTTATGCCACTTTTTTTCTAATCTGCTTTCTCAATTATCAGATCCCTTGGAGGAAAACTTTTCAATTCAGTCATTAGAATAACCAGAGTTGGTTTATGGGCTGTTTCCATTTTCATTACTCAAGTCTGTATCACAAAAGGGCAAAGAATAACAGCACCTGTAGGACTGTCTGGCCCCAGCCCGTCAAGGAATACGGCAAAATGTGGGTAGCCCAGCCGCTCACTCGAAGTCCAGGGCTATTGCCGTGTTCACCGCTGTTTATTATCGGCTCGTGTTTCAGCTTTTACTCTGCGTGAGAGAGGTTAGCGCTGAATGTTGCTTTAAAAGACTGTAAGCAAGAGGATGGAAAGACCCTGAACTTGAGGCCAGCAAGACTAGAGCGTGGCTTTGCTGTCATGGCCCAATCATTCTTTCCATTAGTATCAAGTATTACAAATTAATGAATCCAGTATTTATTCTTATTCTGAGTGCATTGGTAAGCCCATAAACTGCATGAGGCTGTAAATATGAAGAGACTTGGCATTCGATGCCTTCTGTCATGCCAGTGGGGTTGCTGGTTTCTGGTTTCCTCTTAATGTTTCTGTTCCTAAAACACCTTGCTGTGCACACCCCATGCCAGGATTATTTTGAGGAGCTAGCAATCGTTTCCATGTCAGCCCAGGATCCACTCGTGCTGAGGGAATTCATGACCGTCATTTCCTTGCTTTGCACCCCTAGAGGAATGGAGGCGGGGGAGAGAGCGGGTGGATGCCAGGCCTGGTCCTCTGTGGGTTTTACTGCAGTGGTACCTGCCCGTAAGGTGTAGTTCGGTTGTGACAAACATAGCAGCTGCCTGGCCTGGGATGCAGGCACGGAGCTGGGCGCTGGTCGGGCAGGCCCTGCCTAGAGCATGCGGGGGTCCCGCTCTAGGGAGCACGGCAGGTGGGTCCCGCAGAGCAGAGACGTGGCAGAGAGGACTGGAAGGAGGCCGAGGCACTGCTGCGGGATGTGGCGGGGCTGGAGTCGTGGTTTGGGCAGGGGCCGCAGGGGGTGGACACGTGCTTAGGGCCCTCGCTCGGGAAGGCAGGGCACAAGCCTGATGGAGAGTGGGAGTCCTCAGTGCTGGCACCCAGGCCATGGGCTGCAGCGGGGCAACTATGTTTGGGAACCCCTGTTTTACCATTGTTCTCTCTGGGGTATATATAATGCGGAGACAGAAAACCTGTGCCCTCAACCCACTGCAGAGAAGACAGATGTTTCCTCCTTCTAAGGGAAGCTTTCAGATGACAGGTATCGCAAAGCACACCTTTTTAAAGAATTCAATTGGATACCAATTAGCCATAATGAAGTAAGCTTAGTGGGGATGTTTTTATACGGAAGTGAGTGTCAGCTGCTGCAATGTGCAGCGTGAATGGAAGTATCCTTCATTACAGGGCTTTGCTGTGAGAGGGTCAGAGACGTAATCGCTTGCAGCTGTTCCAGTCGTGTTTCCACTGTCAGTGTAAATACTGAGGATGAGTGCACAAGCCGGCTAGACTTTGGGCTGACCTAGACAGCTTCTGGAAACTCAGGATATGCCATTCCTAAAAGGCTCTTAATTTTTCCCATCCCACCCTGATTGAAAACATTCCTCCTGCAGCCAAAATGTGGAGGAAGAGCGCAAAGGATCCGGTTCAGTTCCTGTTGAGAGCAGTGACCAGTCTTAGCCAGGGCAAGAGTGGCTGAGAGTGGGTGTCAGCAGCCTGCTGCAGCAAATCAGTCTGACCCTGGTGTTTAGGAATCCAGGCCGTCTGTCCATGCCTCCACCCCACCCATTTTTTTTTTTTTAAGTATGAAATCAAAAGCTCTGGAGTCAGATTCTGTTCTGGCACTGGTGCAGGGACTTATCAATTCAACCATTTCCTCTTCTTACACCATCTGAAGGTCTGGTTCATTGTGAGTGCTGAGAGGCATTGTGTACGTCCTGTCTTATAGTACTGCTCTGCTGCAAGAAAAAAGGAAGCAAGAACAAAAGTAAAAGGACTCCCAGTTGAAGCACCTTACCCATGCCGTGGTGAGCACACGTAGGTAAAGCAGCCATGGTGAGCACACGGGTTACAGGAGCACTGAAAGAGCTCCGTTCCTCTGAGCGACACTGTAGATTGTTTCCTGTTTAAAGGCAAAACAATTTAAGAAAGAAACAAAGGGTTTTGTTATGAAGCAAATAACTTATAAAGAGCCTGACCATGGCTGCATATACCAGGCTGCTGTTTACTGCTCTGAAGAGTCACATTTAACCACAAATGGCTGATGGATGGAGGAAAAGCCACAGTTAGTGTAATTGATTACTACTGGGGCTGATCACTGGACATGTTAATTTTTTATTCTTGCAAATTAACTTCTAGACTTGTTGTATATGTAAACAAGTTAGATTTGTGTCTGTCTGTCTGAGAAGTGATTCATCCAGAGGAAAAACACAAGGGTCAGCCCTTGCGACAGCTTGCCAAGAGATCACCGTGGTCATCTCCGTTGACAGCAGTGGATTCTCATAGATCTGTTGGAGCTTTTGGATGCTAAGGCTTTAAAGGCCTGCATTTCTTGGAAGCGTTTCCAAGAACCTTTTAGAAACTGTTTCGCACTGGTTAGTGGTGTTGGGACCTGAGGTCCCAGCTCTGGCAGCACACCCCAGCGCTTTCAGAGCTCTCTGGGGATGCTGGTGTGTTGGGAAGCCCTGAGGGTGTGAGCCAAACCTACCTGCACATACCGACTGCTCTGGAGTATAGCAAACATGACGCTTCAGGTGGCTGCGACTTTGTCAGCCTTGCCCCTTAGGCTAAGGAGTGAACGTGGCCTCTAGAAATCATACTGAGTTTCTGCAAGAGTTAAAATCCACGAAGAAAGCTTTACAGAGCTATTGAACGACTTGTATTATCCCCATTAATACACGATGGCCATAGGACCCAACCTCGGTGAAAAGCAACCTGGTGCCCGATGGCTTTTTAAATGTGAATTCTGTTCTCTCTGCTGCACTGCATAACAGGCACGAGCGGTTATCGGCAAACACACCTGCCAGTTATCACCTCAGATATTATTGTCCCACTGTGCTAATAAGGACGAGAACGTAAGATCTTGTACCTCATTTTCACCGTGTGCAAGCTTTTATTTTTTCGATACAAACTCCATCTGAACAATGTGCTTCCATGTGTGCTGCTGCCCCGACGGCTGCAAGTAGTAGCTGCTTTGATTCAGGCACAGGCAAATTAGCACTTCTCTTTCTTTGTGAGTTCCTCCTCTCCATTTATTGCCAGCTTATGTGGAAATACATTCAGCTGGCTATGCACAAAGTAGGATTTTCAATGAAAAGGTAAATTTGTTTCTCTTACTTAAATTATGCCTTTGAGGTATGAACGATCTTGGTGTTTGCTGTGAGCTATTGAATAGGCTTCTTGCTTGTGTTTGGGGATGGAGCGGGCCAGGCGATGTTTACGAGCCCTGCCATAGGCTGTGGCATTTGGCAGCGTGCTCCTGCCCAGGGAAGGGCTCCTGCCCAGGGAAGGGCTTCTTCCCTTCATGCTCTCTGTCGAAGTAGCCTTTAAACAAACAAATAAGGAGCACTCAGACTGAAAACTAACTCTCCACCCTGGTATGGAATCTGCTGCTTTCTCGAACTCCCAGGTAGGATGATTTGCTGTTAGCCTGTCTTCCCTTCCTGGTCACCCGTGGAAGCTCTGTGTTGGTCGGAAACCTCCTGGCATGGTGGCTGGGGTGCAGCGAGGTTGTGATTGGGGAGAAAGGACTACACCTGCTCCATGCCTGCGGGCGAGCAGTGGCGTGCTCCTGGGCCAGGCCGGGGAGCCAAAAGCCGGAGGAAAATACTCCAGAAAACCTCAAGAAACATTGATACTGCCCTGGCCTTTACTCGTGTTTGGGCTGTCAGGTGTGATGGCAGCAGGCCCTGGTTTCTCTGCGTTGGCAGGTGGGCAGGAGTTTGTGCTGCCCGGGCATGGAGCGCAGTGGGCTGTGCGTGGCATGGCCAGAGCAAACTGCGCCTTTTCCACCTGGTACTTCGGCACAATGTTAGGAATTTCTGCAAGCACAGAAGCAACTTAAAATAATACGGGTTGTGTGCTCTATTATGAGAGCCACACAATAGATCCTCCTTTCTAATATAATTTATTACTAAAAATAACTTATATATTGTCCCCCGAAGTACAAGACTTTGCTAGAACGTAAGTAAAATACTAGAAAATACATGTGTATACATGCGTGCTTTACAGAAAACCTTTAGTCTCAAAAGTCTGAGTCAACAAGAAAATTAATTTAGCCTCTTAAAGTTTTGTTATCTCTTGGGTAGCGCTGGTTTTTTATATAAAACTTCTTGTCATCGGACATATTATTGAAATTGTAAGTTATTGTGAACAGAGCCATGTTTAGGCTACGCTACAGCTTTTTAAAGTTGAAAGATAGAAATGCTTGAAATACACCAGCTTTTCCAAAGAAGCGCTGTCATGATTAAATAAAAAGGAATGACAAAAATACGTACTGGGCTGCTTCTTAAAGCAGCCTCTGCCACGACTGACTTAGCAGTGCTCACCTTAGGAGGTTTACTGACTCGGTTTTACTCCAGAAACTTTGAATTTCTTTAAACCAGTTTTGCTATAAACTGTCTTGACGAATTTATAGGAAGGAAAAGGCTGAGGAGGAATTAATTCCTTGGTTTTACTTTGCTTCCTTCGTATTTCTCACAGAAACAGATGAAACTTAAATTCCAGAGTATGAAGCTAGTGAAAGCGATAGTCTAGTCACACAAGGGTTTTTTCCTGACGGTGTCTCTCTCTTTCCAATCAGTGTTTATTTGTGTTGATGTCTGAATTGGTTTTGGACGCTGACCTTAAGATGTTTCCCTAACTTGAGACCTCGCGACGTGAAATACGGTTTCCTTAAACCCATGAAGGAAACAAATTGGATGGGACTGGTTATTTAGATCACATTGTGCAACAAAACTTAAGGGAAAAGCCTTTGGAGCAGATCCAGGCCAGCTGCGGCGCGTCGGACGTGGCTGACTCAGAGGACATCAGACGGTCCGTGCTGGATGGCGCTGTGCCTGCTGACACAGTGGCTTGGAAAAGGCTCCGGGGATGGTATTTTGAGAGGGAAAGGAGGGGAAAAACACGGCCCGTCCAAGGCACTTCTTGCACTGTTGACAATAACCTGTGTGATGGGGAGCCCCCAGGTTGAGCTGAGCAGCGGGGATGCTGAGCAGCAGCCTCTGCCCCAAGCCACGGCCGCTGAAGCTGTGCCCGGGCCTGCGCTGGGAGCTGGGCTGTGAGAGTTGCTCTGGCTGATGGAAGCTGCGGTCTGTTGTGTGTCCATTTAGAGCTGGCTGAAGCTGTCCCTAAAAATAGCTGCCTGCCTGTGAGTCACAAATCACCAGTCTGAAAAGAAATCGGGTGAGTAGCCCTCAGCCCGGAGTATCCTGGAGCCTGCCCAGATGTGTTTTGAAGAGAGGGGCCCTGTCCCGGCCACACGCAGGTACCTGTGGCCTTGGAGATGAGGGCACGGCTGCTTCAGTCTCCCCTCATCAGGGACTTAAGGATTAATTGGTTACCAGGCTGTCATCGGCAGGAGAAAGATGTGGTGTGGTCACAAGTGTGCTGGTAGTTGCCTCTAAGAAATTCAGTGGGCTTCACCAGGACTTATCACTGGGGGCAGCGATGCTTGTGTGTGGTTTGTGGTGGTAAGCATCGAGGTATGGCAGTTAGGATGCACTTGAGTTGATCAATTATTTCACTTTGTGCATGTTAAAGCTCTTCAGGAAATCCACCTCTGTGTCACGCAGCATCCTTTTGGCCGAGGATCTAAGATGGGACTGCTTTCTTTCACATTAGGATCATGGGGCTGATTTAACTATTAGGTACAATAAATATTGCTACTTATTTGCTCCACCTCGTTTAAGAAGGATGGTGGAGGGGTCAATTGCCTTGTCCCTCTCTCAGGTGGAGCCCCTCCATTGCCCTGGGCAGGGCCCGTGACTGGACAGGGCAGGTTTAGCTGATGGAGTGACTGCACCGTTTGCTGGAAGAAGTTATTGTGAAGAACATCTAGCCTGAGCCCCAGGGTTGTGGAAAGAAGCCTGGCTTTTTCTTTAGGGAAGCAAGTGCTTTCTCAGAACAAACAGAAAACTTCCAACCCCCTATCTTCCGATAGGTAGAAATATTGGTGACCATGTTTTGACGCCTCCCTGCTCGTGTAGTTGCTGGGGTGACCCAGGAGGGACAGATGGCTGTGCTTGTGGTGCCTGGCGTCCCTCCTTTCCGGTGCGGTGGCAGGGATCCAGGTGCCCGCTGCAGGGCACTCAACGGACTCAGCTTGGCAGAGCCACAGCTTGTGTGGGGCCTTGCAGGGCATCCCAAATGAGACCCGCTCGTGTGATTCAGATGTGGGGTGTGACCTGCTTCTGCTCATGCTGATTCCAGACAGCATGTAAAATAGCTCGTGGCTTAACAGCTTTTATTGATTTATCTTTTCTGGTTTTGGTCTGTGTGTAAGACCCTTATTTCAGGTCCTTCCTATCAAAGCTATTGGTGCATTTCTGAAGTTAAGGTATTCAGGAAACCAGTTGTTTAGTTTGGATACCTCAATACACTGGTTTTCCCATCACTGTGGTAAGCGACCAGATAAAGTGAAATATACAATCAAATGGTAAGAACACATTTTTCTTTCCTGAAGTTGCGAGGATCTTCTCTTTACCTTCATATGCAAAGTGATACCGTAGCTGGAATACATATTAAAGGAAACGTCCAGCAGCATAATCCATTTCACCTCCACAGACGTATTTACCAATCTTAATAATAGTGGTTACGTATCTGTGGTTCAGTTTTGCAGTTCCCCACATATGTTAAGCATACAATTTCCTGTTATATTTTTGTTGGCAAAAATAGAACTGACATTTTTCACACAACTTGGTTTTTATTTGCTAATATCCGTATAAAACACTAGATTTATGGACAGAAACTTTCGGAAGGACAGCCCGCTTCCCCAGACCTGATGACTGTAGAAATTTCAGGCGCTGAGGAAAGAGATCTACATTGCTCTCCAACTCCATGACACCTCCAGCATGGTCAGTAAAGCTTGCTGGGTGCTGGGCTTTCATTTCCACCTGGAGCAGATAGCAAGAAGCAGGGCACGCCCTAGATGCACCGAGTAACCTCAGGGCAGCATCTGAGAAATGACCCCAAACACTTTTATCTGAGTAGATCCCATCTGCCTGTCCCACCTTGCAGTAACCAGTTTGCCTGGAGAATTTCTGGGTCATTATTGCAGGTTTTGAAAGAGGACGTGGGAAGCATGGCAATGTTTGTGTCTGCTAGACCCTGAGAAAGCATGTTGCTGGACTTCCAAAAGCCCAGCTGCTGTTTGAGAGCTGCAAGAGGAGGAAATGAAGTCAGGGACAGACACCAGCCTGTGGCCGAGTCTCTTGCAAGGGAAAGTGGGAACAGGACAGAGAACGGAGAGAAGAGGTGCAGCTGAAGCTGCTTCCCGTCCTGTTCGCAGCACGGCCCTCCTAGCTGCGCTCACTCTGAGGTTTGGTGTTGCAAGGAAAAATTCCAGACACATTACTCACTTATGTTAGAGTCTGTTGACCTGATACTGTAAGCTGGGAAAACAGACTCGAAACAAAGAGGCCAGACGTGAGTGAACAGAATGGTAATGACTTTACAGTAAATTGTGTCATTTTGAGGAGGTTAATAATATGCTCGTATTTTACTGAATGTATTAAAACTCTTAGTTAAATATTGTATGTTACTGGAAGGGAAATAAAATTTTATTTAAGTGGGAGCATTTTAATTTTATCACATTTCCTTTGATTTCCTTGAAGTCTCCAAAATTGATTTTACAGGATTTTCAAAGTGGATGGTGCGCTTAGAGTTTTGCTGTGTTTGCTGCTGAAAACAAAGAAAGCAGTGCTTCGAGATTAACGTGATTAAGAACCAGACGCTGCCAAAACTTACACATGTGCAATTGAATGCATGCAAGTATTCTCCATGCACTAATTCGCACTACTCACACGAGTCAAGTTAAGAGCCTAATTGCATGCAGGTATTGTTTCCTCAAAATTAAGTAATTTGGTTTCTGAGGCTGTGAAGACCTGGTGTTATGCAGCTCCCATGACCCCTGAAATAAGAAAGCATTGTAAAGACTGCATGAAATGACTTCTTTTGTTAAAATATTACTGAGACGAGCGCTCCCCTCTCAGCTCCGATTGATATAATCTGAATGTTGCCTCATCTCATCTAAAAGAGCTGCAGGTTTATATTCCTTTTCTGTGCAGAGCCACATGAAATGAAAACTAATGAGGTTCAAAAGGTTTCCGAACATTTCCCAAAAAGTTTCATTTCAGTTTCCCATCTGGAAACTGCCAGAATCAAGGGGGGAGGGGCTCCTTATTTCTTCCACAAGATCCTCTTGAGATCTTTTGTTAATGTGGATTTGCCCTCACGAACCCACAGAGGGTCCGTTCCCAGATGTTTCCCCACCCGCTTTTTGGGGCAGACCCGCGGCCGTTTTCCCAGCCGCCATCCCGGTGGCCGGCGCCGCTTAGCGCAGGGCACGGATCCCATCTCGTGGACGGGGCAGCGTGCGGCTGGGTCACAGCAGCGACGTTTGGGAGGCAGCAGTGGGTTC
Source organism: Heteronetta atricapilla (assembly GCA_011075105.1). NCBI lineage: Eukaryota > Metazoa > Chordata > Aves > Anseriformes > Anatidae > Heteronetta > Heteronetta atricapilla. The sequence goes on from CM021736.1 coordinate 5,803,409, forward strand.
CCATCTCCGCGCTGGGCGTTCACCGCCGGCCGGAGCCGTGCCCCTTCCCTCCCCAGTCCCTCTGTCCGGGCATCCTCCGAGTGTTGCCTCCCAGACGCTTCGTGGAGGGAGGGCAGGGCTCTGCGCCGCCACCCTGCTCCTTGGCTTCCCGTTGTGTGCCTCCTGGGAGTAGCCTGTGGTGCCCCACCATCATCGCCCTAGAGATGCTCCCATCCTGCCTGCTCTTCAGGTTCATGTTGCTCATAAAATCTCCGTGTTAGACCCCTTGCAGTTGTTTCAGCTGAGACTACGTTTATCTCTCTCCAGTGAAGCAATTTTCTTCTGTAAACGGTTGCAAATTCAGTCTGAGGCTGCCTTCTTTCCTGAGTGGTGTTCTGGCTGTTCTTTCGTTCTCCTGCATCCCTTCCTGATGAGAAGCATTTTCTCAGACACCTCGTAAGGCCTTGTCCATCCCCTGCTTATGGACTGCAGCTCTCTGATGACAGGGCTCTCCCTTTTCAGGCTGAACTAATTACTCTATTTAACATCTGCTAGCTCCCTGGAGCAGTTAACTTTTCATAACTCTTCCCACTCTCCCGAAGATAGCTGTTTTTGTGCCACAACCCTGGCTTCTGGGAGTCTTTTATCTTTCAGTCGTGACACCCAGGACTCTCCAAGCAGTTAAATCCAGGGTGCTTGTGATCTGCTTCTGACAGCTGCCCAACTCCAGCCAAGATCCTTTTAAGTGTATATTTTAAAGGATGATTACTGATTTTTGAAGTAGCTGGTTTTGGCCTTCGGACTTGAGATATCTTAAAGTTGTTCTGAATTTTGGAGTTTGGCGTGAGTTCCTCCTCCAGGGATCACAGCGTGCCTTGCACATCCCAACTCTCTTTAAACTGACACTTAAACATGAATTCCCCCCTCAAATTACGAGACGCTTAAAATGAAGCTAAATCTGTCTTTGGTGCAGGATGCTCTAGCTAGTGGCACATTGAAGTGCCTGAAGTATACGTAAGCATTGTCCCAGGCCAGGAAAAGTTGCTTCTACACTTGAAGCAAAGTGCTTTCCCTTCCCACGTCGTGTGGACCTCTGTGCAGAGCGTGTGGTGGGAGATGAGCGAGGTGCAGGGGGACCACCGGGGCGCCGTGGGGCTTCTCCCAGCCCACCTGTGGTGGAGGGCCTCGCTCTGCTCGCCCCCCTTCTCTGCCGAAGAGAAAAAAGGCCGGTGCTGAAAAATGCGTCTCTTCACAGGTACTAGCTAACTCATTTAAATGTCACTTAGCAGGCGTGTAGACACAACCCTGCTGTTTGAAACGTGCTATCTGCTCATAATCACTGCAGGGGGAGTAAAGGCAGCTGTAATGAGCCTGTGGGATCAATAATTACTCTTAAGAGTCTGGTTCTGCCTGGTTTTAAGCGCTAGCAAATACAGAGCGATGCCCGAGTTAGAAAGCTGGAGCCTGATGGCCCGCTTTGCCAGTGCTAGTGCTGTGAAGAGCCGGAGGAGCTGCTGCCTCGGGAGGTGGGCTCCAGGTGCGCGTGGCTGTGTGCAGGGGAAGGTACAGACCATCCCCAAACCCACATCCTGCTCCGTGGGGCAGCAGCGGTCCCAGCTGGGAGCTACGTGGCTGTGTGGCCCTTTCCCAAGGCAGCACAGTTCAGTTTGCCTTGGCACTGTGTGGCTCCAGAGCTGTCCCCTCATAGCTGGCACATCCACAGGTGGCAGCTGCCTCTCCTTCCTGCTCCCGGCCCGTGAGCCGGGCTGACCGTGCTGTGGGCCAGCCTGCCCCGCCTGGAGGCTCTGACACCACCTTTGTACCCTGCTCCCATCGCAGCTCCCATCCCGTTGTTCTGACAGATCTCCGAGCTGTTTCATTCCTCTGTGTTTATGGCGTCTGGCTCCTGCATTCGATACACCTCTTAGCTCCCTGTCATTCACAAATCACCGTCCGGTTTGCATATTCCACTCATAAATAACACAGAACAGTAATGTCGCTGATAAACACCCGAGCAGCGTGCACCCCGGTGCCGATGCCGGGGGAGCTGACCTGTGCCTCGCGCTGGGCTGCTGCGGCACCTGCTGAATGACTTGCTGCTTCCTGCACGTCAGCTGCTTTTGCGCTCACAGTTACTGCATTCATAACTGCTAGTTCCTTGCTTTGCGAGCCATCTCTGTGCCAGGCGTTTGGTTAAAACCTGACAACTGGCTGGTTTTCCTCCTCAGAAGTCTTCGGTTTTACTGTCTCTGTGCTCAGCAACTGCTAGGGCTAAAAGAGAGTCATCGTTAAAGTACTAGGTCCTAAACACAGAGCTGGCGTTCGCTGCACAAGTGAAAGCTGCAAACAAGAGCCATAGGTGACTCACGAAAAGGCTTTGGCATGATGCTTCCAGTGGCTCAGCAGCCAGCAGAGCACAGTGGATTGCTCAGCACATGACTGCAAAGGAAATAAATTAAGGAGCAGGAAAGCCAAAGAGAGGCTTGAAGCAAGATGCTGATACAGTTACAGCAGAATTGAAACCCGAGTGCTCAATGAAGAGCTGAGTAACGTGTATGGTAGAGCTGTTGATGTACCTGACACAATACCTTTAAAAACAAAATCCTGTTCATTTCCTCCAGCGCTTTTGTTTCCTACCGAACAGGACGTGTAGCAGGAACGTAATACTTAAGGCAGCACCGTTAGTGCTGGCGAGCAGCCAGTGGCAGCCGCAGCCTCCTGGCCGGTCCGATGCTGGGGCCGAGGAGCTTCTCCCTGCCCCCTGCAGCGGGCAGGACTGACTGCGAGGTGGCCACGGCCCGGGAGCCCCCAGCCTTCCCCCCGCTTGGCAGCAGCCGGAGCACTGAGAGCACCCAGGGCTGGGCAGCTGCTAGCCAGCTGTATGCATCATGTCGGAGTGAGATGGGGAGCAGCTGTGTGATGCTCCCAGGGGCTTGCTTCTTGGGGTGGTGCATCCCTGCTGGTGGCACGGAGGAGTATTTGGTGAAGGGAGCCTGGTGAGATGTAAGTGTGAGTACAGCAGCTGCAGAGTGGGGAACCCATGGGCCAGTATCAGCACCGAGGCACCGCTGCTGGGCTCGGTGTAGCAATATTTCATCTAGTTTTAACCAGAAAATAATCTGCTCCTGCAAAGCTCACAAATGCTTTGGCAGGTAGGACGGAGTTTAGAGACCAGCAAAGAAATGGATCTTTTGAAGTATTTTTGGATATTATTTGTCCTGGCCTCTCCCTTTTCTGGTACAATTGCTCTGAAGGTCTGTGGCTACTCTGAACCTCAAACTCAAAATGGAATGTCCTTGGTGGGGACCCATGTCACTCAGAGTCGCTGTGAGCTTCCTCCTCTTGAAGTCACCAGGCTTTTGTACCTCTGGCTGCGTGAATGACAGCATTCGGCTCCGTCGTGCTGGCTGGCTGGAGGGGCAGCACAGGCCTTGGTCCCCGCCTGCCTCAATGTCACCCGTACCAAAGCTGTTTCACTGTCACAGTGTCACCCACAGAGCCGTGTCTGTCACTGGCCCGTGGTTGTACAGGCTGGAGTTTTACACTGCAGTCGTGTTTGAGCATGTAATTGCTTTCTCTCGTGGTAACAAACCAGGATGGAAACTGGAGACCAAATGATAAAGTATCTAATAAAGAAAACTGAGAAATCAGATTCCCATGCATATTGGGCCTTATGAACTTAAGGAGCAGCAGTATTAAGGCATCTGTTCTCACTGTTAACATTTTTTCCCAGTGAAAGCTGGAAAGTCAAACCACAGGTACTGTAAGAAGCAGGCACTGTAACCACTGGGGAGAGAAAAGGTGGAAGAAATACAAAACAAACGATGAATTGCCACCTCAGCTCTGGACTGTCAGTGGCTATCCCGAGCAGCAGTAGCTGCAAGCAGCAGTGACGCGGAAGAGGTAACCCTGCCGCTGGGTGAGGCTGTCACGTGTGACAGACACGCATCACCAACAGGGAGAGAGCTGGGTGGCTGTGGTCTTTGCCAGTAAGAAATTTCAGAGAAACATGGATGTTTGTACTGACAAAATACATCCTGGTTATTCTATTCTCGATGCAAACTGTCTTCTCTGCCACTCTGAAAGTGTGCCCTCCCCATTGCATCCCTGAACGCTTGAGGAGAAGCAAAGGCCCAGGCTTCCAGCAGCAGCACAGCGTTGCTGCTCCCTATCCCAAGCCCGAGCGCCCAGCTCTGGGCACTGTGGCACAAACGCTCGCCGTAAGGTCTTGTCTTCTGAAATGTTGAAAGAGGTTGGACCCATGCTGGTGGGCAGGAGCACCAGTGGCTGTAGTCTGCTCTGTTTGGTCTGAATAGTGTCGCTTGGAGGAGGTGTCTGCTGCTTCTCTAGGAAACCACGTCTTGAGGCACGGAGATCTTTTTGTGAAGGGTAGGTAAATATCACAAACGTTCATTTCAAATCTTGTAGTTTTATTTTTAGGCTTAGAGCATTAATGAGACAAAAATGCCTTTCTGATTTATGAAAGCACTCTTCATCTTAAATGATATGCAATGTACTGATAGGAAATAATACAATGAAGGAAAACAAATAACAGCAAATAGCATTTCTAATTGGTCCTACGTACATTTGAATATGAGTGGGAATTAAGTGCTCTGGAATATTTTTAAAGGATGATACTGCTGCTTTCTGATGGTACTTTTATATTGGTCCGTAATGACTTGTTTGTCTAGTTGGCGAAGCCATTCCTAATGGGACTGAGTCAGGCCCTTCGGAGGACCCCCTACATTTTTCCTGAAAGTGAGTGCACAAGGAGACTCCCAGGGACTCCCCAGGTCTCTGTTTTCTCAGAAACCAGGCTCCAGCAGGGTGCCTTTTGAAGCAGGAAAAAACCTCAGGTTAAAATCAAAGGCTCTTCTCATCCTACGGGGTCCTCGGAGGACAGGTCCTTCCCCCATTCTTGTTTTCAAGCCCAGCACCTCCCATGTTGTTCCAGCCCTAGCCCACTCCCCCATGCCCGCAGGCAAGCCTCCATCTCTCCACCACCTCCAAGGCTGGTTTGGCGATCCTCCCCGCTCCTCCTGGGGCACACCAAGCCCTGGGGCCTTGCAGTCATCCGGTCATCTCTGCCCCTGCTCGTGCTCCGTCTCCAAACCAAAGGTGCCCCAAGCTCCCCGGGACAGAGAGCCCCTGCCTCCTCTCGGGAGGCTCCCTCGCACCCCAGGTGCTGCAGGAGGGCAAGGCGCGTAGGCAGCTCCCCTCCCTGTCTCTGCCGCAGGCCGGGACATGCTGAACGCCCACGGGAGACAGCAAATGTGGACCGGAGCCAGGCCACCACATGGGTCGTGTGGAGGATTCCCTCTTTTGCAGAGTTACCGCCCAATGCCTTTTTAGAGCCAAGTTGTAGAGCCTCCCAAAAGGAAGGGCATGGAAAAAGCACGGGGCGTGAAGATGACGGTGGGCAGCTGTGCTGGCGTCACGCAGAGGTGCCCATTTGTAGCAGGAGATTCGTACTGGGCGTAGCTGTAAACTGTTGTCAGTCTACTCTGGAAACTTGGGACTGCTCGGTAATATCCGGCTTTGCGAGGTTGCTTCTTTGCAAGTTTATTTACATTTGTTTGATAGTCGGGACCATCGGAAGTTGCCACGCAAGGCAACAAGAACAGCTCTCCTTTTGCTGAGTCCCGGCTGAAAAGCCTAGACAGCAAATCACATTCCTATTTTTTCTCTAAATAATTCAAAGGGGAAAAAAAAAACTAGCATCTTTGTCTATAAAGACTTTGTTTATACTAAGGAAAGTTTACACAGCTTGTAGAGAATTAATTTGTAGGAAATTAAATCTCTGTATCTTCTCCATCTTATATACGTGGTCACCACCTCACTCCAAACCACACCGCCGCTTGGGTCAGGACTCTAGGGTTATCAGGAAGATTTCGGGTTTCAAAAAGAATTACTTTTAATATTAGATTGAGACAAATGAGCGGAAGGAGCATATGTAAAGTCTTGCTTTGTATCTTCTTCAGAGGAGCTCGGCTTGGTTAATATCCTGACCCGAACAGATGCTGGGAAAACGCAGTAGCTTTGGATTGCCCTGTGTTGTCCATCACGGACCACAATCGGAATCGGCTCCGCCAAGTGCAGCTGGGAGTAGGCCAGGGCATCAGTGAGAGGTGGGAGAGGGCTGGCACGGGTCCCAGCCAGCCACCGCCCTTCTGCTGAGCCTGCTAGGCAGAAGCTTTAGCAAGGCACGGCTGAACTGTGGGAGACATCGCAGCTGTGTGGGCACGGGAACCAACAGGGCTGTCTGAAGTGCAGAAAAGCTGGATCAGTGTGATGGTCAGGATCTGATTCCTGCTTCCTGATGGCCTGAAGGAGAGGCCAGGAAAACATCAAACCTTCTGGTCAAAGCCGAATGGAGGGCTCCCAGTGTCTGGGGTCACTTTAAAAATGTAAAAACCACACACTCCTGCATGGACTTTTCATGTCCACTGAACCTCGCCTCTGCACATCCTGCTCCCATGGGCAGTGGGAATGGCAGAAGTGTGAGCTATACTTGTAATATTTTTAGCCCAGACTGCAGTGAGAAGTACTGGACATCTTCTGGGAGAGCACGTTTCCGCAGGCCTTCAACAACGTTTGTTTTTATCCATAAAGCTTGGGTAAAAGTTAGCTGTCGTCCAAGCCTCAACCATCGTGTGTCTATCAGCTGAAACAAGCAAGTCTGTGCACGTGAAAGGTGCTAGTTATAAATGAGCACTGTACCTAGAATGAGAAAGTACCGGAGGGCACTCGGGATCTGTGAGCAGTGAAATCCTTCCGGTAAACGTGAAGTTTGAGGGTGCAGAAGAAGACTGAAGCACAGGGGTCAATATTTCAGCAGCAGCCGTGCCTGGTAGGCTGGGAGCATTTCTGCACAGCTTTGGGAAGCCGCTGGGATGCGAGCTGCTGCGAGGCCTTTGTGTGTGACGCTGGTGGCATTCAGGCCTCCAGCAGAGGCCACTTTGCCATTAGCCTCCAACGCTTCCTCCGTGGTCCCAAGTGAAACTGCGTGTTGGTAGAAACCTTCACACCTGGGAGTAAATCCCCAGTTGAGTTCGTCTGATATCAAACAGGAAGGAAGCACAAGTGTCACTCCCGTGTTTTCCACTGATTTCCCTTGCCTGCCGCGGGAATTCAAGTGCTCCCGTGGACTCAGCTGGCCTTTGTAGCTCTCTTGGCCTGCCTTGTTTAACCTGGCACGGCCCGAGGTTTTCCATTAAACTCTTAGCAGGCGTTCTCCGTAGCATGCACTCTCACTCTCCCCCCCACGAATCCCCGAGTTGTGGCTATCTTTTAAAAGCAAAATAATAGCAATGATAAATAAATAGTGCAATCCGGGAGTCCTGTGAGAGAGAAGGATGCAGCTCTGGTAATAACTAAGGGTCAAAACATAAAGGGAAGACCCAACAGGAAATAACGGGGGGGACAGGACACAGTGGGGACTGGATGGGACCGCAGACACCGCACCGGCAGTCGTGTTGCTGGCTGGTGGCCATAAGAGCTGGTGGCCTCTGCCCCGGGGTGGGGTGGATTGGGGTGCTCTAGGCACGTGTCTTCTGCCTGCTGGGATCGGCAGGGACTGTAACTCTGAAGATGTTGTGCGGCCGTGCTGGCCCGAAGGGGCACCCCCAAAAGTGTGGCCGAGCGGTGTAGGCAGGCCCACGTGGAGACTTGCTGCCCTGCCAGCTGTGCTGGAGCCCTGCCATGGACTCGGTCCAGCACATCTGAGGAGTACTGAATTCACTACATTTTTTTTAAGAGGGGGAAAAATTAGATTTATTTTCAAGATGGATCATGATGTCTTTAACTTCCTTTCATTTTTGGAAATAAAGACCGGTGCGCAGAAGGAGGGACCTCTACCACACAAAATCAATATCAATTACGATGCTGTAAAAGACTAGGCCGTGCATACACGCTGCGGCAATGACAAAACCGCGTCCCCTTTGTGCAGGGAGTACTTAGCTCTTTCATAGCATTTGTGGCTGTAGTGGTAGTTGAGCTATTAAAGGAACAATTGATGAGGCTAGCTGACGTCAATACTTGAAAGGAACTTCACCTGTTTTAGAAGCAAAAATAAAAACGGATGTCTGTTAAAAAATATAATTTAAGGTAATCAGAATGCCATATAATAAGAGCTCTGCTGCACATAATTGGTGTTCCTCTCTTATTTAGCATAGCGGTTTGTCTGTATTCAATTTGCTCACATGGGTTGCTTATTGCTTTTGGTTATTACTATCTATATCTAATCACAAGTAAACTTCTGTTCTTTTTTCTCGTTCCTTTCAAAATGGCCTCGTGATTTTGCATTTGAAGGGAGAATACGCATGGATCTGGCTGGACCAAAGTCCTAGATAAGTTTTGCAGTTGCAGGGCGCTTTATTCAAGATGCAGAGAGATTGTCTGCCTTGCTTCAGTTAGCAGCTGCATGTGAGCTGGGAAGAAGTGGGATTTCACCTCAGAGGTAAAGCTCCTAAAATGCACCGGCAGCTCAGTGCTTCAGGGTGAGCGGTCTTCTCCTGCAGGGTAGGTTACAATTCAGCCTTCTGGGGTGAGCGCCTGAGGCCCCGTCCTGGTTTTCTAATCTATGTCACTCTGAACTTCCCTGCATCTCCTGAACTTCCCTAGCTCAGTGTCACAGAGACACAGTGGGGCTGAGGTAGGGAGGGACCTCAGGAGGTCATCTGGCCCCATCCAGGACAGGACTCCAGACCTGAATGGTGTTTGGCGTGACAGTAAAATAAAAAAATTCATAGAAGCATGAGCTGAAATGAAGGGTTTGAAGTTTCCAGTTAATGGATAAGAAGCTTCCTCAAGCCCTAAATAAAACTATCTTTTGCCCTCATTCCCTGTGCTACAGTGTTTGGCAGGAGAAGCTGGCTTTTATGTTTTCCCTTGGCCAGAGCTCTCTTCCCACTCAGCCCCACTGTCCCCACTGTTCGTGTTATCAGAGTTCACCCGCTCGACGATCCGTTACCTGGTTCTCTGTCCAGGATATATTAATTTGAAAAAGAGGATCATCAAGTTTAACAGCTTTCCTTCTCTGTGCCAGCTGCCATAATTTCTTCTGTCACCTCTGGGGATTTTAGCTGAATAGTGAGACAAAACCACGCAGGAAAGGTAACAAGGTCCCTCGTTTAAAGTGGGCTTTTCACAAGGAATGTTCCCCCTCCCAGAATAAAGGCTGGATTCTCTCCTCTGATGTGTAGGAAGGGCCAGCTGAAATGTATATATCGAGGACTATATTTTGTGAATGTTTACCGTTATGAGATTTCTGGTGAGATGACTAGATGACCTCCTAAAGCCCTTTCCCACCCAATTATTTATGATTCTGGGCTGCTCTAAGTTCTCATAATGGCTCCTTTATGACTCCTGACATAGTTTACTCGCTATTGAAGTTAAATGAATTGGTTAGTAAATTCCTGGATGCCCCTTTTTATAACTCAGTTGAGTGCTGTATTTTGTTGCTCTGAAATCCTCTGGCACCTCATCTGTTCTCCATGAACTTTCAAAAATCACTGCTCAAGGTATCGCGCTTGCCTCTATTAGCTCTGTTAGCAATCTTGGATGCTGTCATTCAGTCCTGTGGGTTTATAAATACTTCCCCAGGAATTCTTTTCATCTTCCCCTTTGATTTGCTCATGGCTCAATCGAATCATCGGTAGAATCCAAGCCCCACAGTCCTCTTTTATTCTCTTTGATTACAAAAAGGCAGCGGTAATTGGCAAGGAGACCTCAGTTTCCCAACGCAGGAGAAACGGTCTTAGTTAAGGCAATCAGCTGAGACCCTGGAAGGACTAATTCCTGCTGTACATCAAACAGCTCTGTTTGTGATTGCAACCAACACGCTGGTCGGAGAGCGTGCCGATTATCCTTCTATAAGGGGCCGTTGTTGGTAAACTATGAGCAAACATTCGATCTGAACATCAAAACCATCATTGCTTGAAGAGCTGACCACAGCTTGTTAAGTATTTTTGTTTCAAAATTCCAGTTCTGGCAGCTCAGCAACAGATCGGATGGGGTATAACAAAAATGAGATTGAAAAAGTTCATCTAGAAATGTCTAGATGAACTCTCATGCACCGTTATGTAAAGGTACAATTAAGCAGATGAGAAGCAGCGTCAGCAGCAACCAAAACATTAAAGACAATAATAGCAGTAGTTTCCTGCTTATCAGAGGCCTTTGTGTTCAGTGAGTCTCGCGACAGGAAGCCCGCTGTGGCTGGACCAGCCGTGGGTCTGAGCACGGGCTGCTCGCCAAACACTCAGCCCGCAGGAAAGGCAGTGCAGGTAACTGCCCCGAAGCCCCTGTGTGCAGTACTCTTGTAACAGTTTCAGTGTGATCCAGAGAAAAAGAGTGCTGAGGTCCTAAACCTGCACACATGCGTATGTTTACAGCCACGGGTTAGATTGGGAATGCTCGAGTGCAGAAAGCGTAGTGTATGTGGTGGTCTCTGCAGGACGGAGGTGCCCAGTCCTGGTGCAGATCCCTGACAGCTTGTTTTCCTGCCAAGAGTTTACCCTGGGCTCTGAGCAGGCCAGCACTCCCCCCCTGCAGGGTGTGAGTTCCCCCTCGGCAAGCTCTGAGATTCCCCAGAGCACCTCCAAAAATATATCCTCTACAGAATTGTTTTTCCCACCTTCTGCAAGTGTCAATCCACGTGACAATAAACCATTTCTCGAATGTCGTGTCCCAGCAGCACTGGCTGCTTTTCCTCTTGCAGGCTTCTCCAGAGGTGCACTCCCTGTGCTTCAGTAGCTGCTGGGAACAGCGGTCTCTGTCCGTGGATGTAAGGCACAGCAGAGCTCCGTGTCGTCCGTCTGCACTCGCAGACCTTGGATCTGGCTCTGCAAGTGGCAGGAGCGGAGAGGGGCTTTTGGAGAAATAAACAGCGCCTATTTAGCCAAATATTGTTTAGTCTTCTGAACTCCAATAGTTACAAGCAGCGAGAACTAGATTATTAGATTTCACTAAATTGAGGCGGTATCTTGATGAGTGGGTGTCTGTTGAAAAATAGTGTGTGATCTTCAGAAGAGTCAGTTGCATGGTATTTGCAAACAGCCCAAATCCACGTTGTCGCAGAGCTCTGCTCCTGTAGATGACAGCTCTGTCCACATGCTCCCTGATGTGTCCCTTCTGTTTGAGTCTTTCTGCTGGGACAAATTCTGTCTAGTAACTATATTTTGACAAGATCTTCAGTAATCTTCAGTAAAGCACTCTTTGTCCTCCCTTCTTCCTCCCCCACAGTTTCATTTGCTTTCACACTTGCAAATGTCCCTTCTACAGCTGATGGCTTACCTCCTGTTAAAGAAAAAATAACAGAAATCTAGCTGGGAGATTCATCTGAGGGAGACTGCTGGCGCTTAAACATAGCCGTTGTACCCAGAGACCGTACCCAATGCGGGATGCGCAATTGTACCAACTGGTGTTTACAGCTGAAATATTTTCTGTGTATGTGAACAACAACAAACTGTCCTTCTCCTGTATAAACACAGTCCTGTACATCAGCAAGCAGGGACTATCCATATTCATGAGCGTAATTGAAGATTTCTTTCAGTTAGCCATTTAGATGGTACTTACTGCAGAAATTGGTGCTATTGTTGAAATCTGTGCACAAGAAAATGAAAGAGGGTGGATACTCAACATACTTAAACCACTGTCATTTGTATTCCTAGAAGTAGCACATTTTCTAAGCTTCCTAAAAGTGTGAAGTGTATCTCTGTTTCCCACACACATTACTCCAGAGACATCAGTCATCTGTTAAAATAGGTTCTGTGATAGTCTGAGAAATGCCGCTGGATCTCCTCTGTTTGTTTTGGCATTCATGCTGCAGGCAGATGCATGGGAGATGGGACGGAGGCAGGAGGGGGTGACGGCTGTCCAAGGGGCCTGGGATAGCTGGGGACGAGGAAGGAAAGTCACGGAGTTTGTGAGAAGAAAGTCAGGTCTCCCAGTGCTCTCATTTCTTAGAAAGACAAGTGGGTCAGCAAATCTAGGGGGACAGGAATATACATATTTGTGTGTGCGTGCATCTATGCATATATAGGACCTCGGGCCCAGGACATTTGCATTGGCACCTCCACAAGTTTCTCTGCCCTCTTCCTAAGCAGCTGAACAGAAGAATTACTTTCAAGGTGCCCAGCAGCAAACCCGGGACGCCCAAAATCACAGTGCTAGGCCCTGGGTTCGTCTGAACCAACCTGATACCCAGTGCTGGGGTAAGCGAGTGCCGAGGTGCATCCCTGAGAGCTTCGCTTGTGAACAGCCAGAGCCAGGCTGCTCCATGCGTGCAGCCGCAGGGGATGCTGCGGGTCGCTGAGCCCAGCCCAGGGGCTCCTGCTCAGCCTGGGGGCTTCTGGAGTCTTTCCCTTGAGGGCAGTTAACAGGAGGATGTCACACAGGGATCAAAAGGGAGGGATTCTCAGAGTACTGTGCTCTTAATTTAATCATCCTGTTTTTTCCATCGAGTAAAACAGCACGTGCTAGATATTCAGTCTGTTATTACTTAGAGGAACCAATAAAGATCTCATCTGACCCCAGGCTGTAGCCTGGCAGGGATTGTAGCTGCACTCGGGTTTCCAACGAGTGGGTAATCCCTGAGCTGGAGAGAGAGGCACCTGCAGCTCTCGCTGCCCGGAGCGCCGTGCCGCGGTTTGCCAGCGGGGCGAGTGGCTGGTGCTGCTATGTGCAGATGCTTTGTGCCGGGGGCGAAGCAGCCAGGAATCATCTCCAAGCACACTCTGTCAGTCAGTTCAGCAAGCTTCTTAAAAACAATGAAATCTGGTTTGAGTCTCCATCCCCATCCACACAGACCTAGCAAAGCCGTGTATGGGAAGGATGATGTTCTTATGTAATTCAGCACAAAGAGCGAGGTTAAGTGGCAGGATGCACACTGCACGTGCATTTTCAAAAATCCCAACCCGAGCAGCGGCAGAATGGGCTGTGAGATAAGGTAACGGCTGTGTCTTTCTGCTCCCAGGTGGCCTTTGGCTGCTTGGTGCTTGAGTGTGCAGGGATGGCAAGGTGCACTCTTCCACCTTCTTTCATCTAACAGCGCGCTTGGTAGCGGCAGCAGTAGGAGCTGGGAGCGGCAGGGAATGGCATAGTTCAGCGTGCTTCTGCTTCAAGAGGGTGCTGTTGAATTACTGCTTAGCGATGCAGAGGCCTGCTGCATCACCAATATTTAACATGTCCAATTACCGCAATCTTTGCATGCGATGATAGGATATTATTCACCAGTAACATACCTGAAATCAGAGGGACAACAAAGAAAGCGGTGAAGAGCTCTGTAGCTCTCATTTTTCCTAATGAAAGGGATTTTCCGTGCACGACAGCTTGTACACCTGATAGAAACTGTAGCAAACAAACAAAATCCGGGTGTGTTGCTTGTGGTAAATCTCCGCAGGTAGCATGCACACAGCAAGGCACAGATCTTCTCTGTAAAAGTCCTCAGTGTTAGGAGGCGCTTCCTGCAAAAATGCTGCTTTTTGCCTTGTGAGAGTCCCACCCACTGAATTCTGCAGACATTCCAGACATGAAATTATCTGAAACTGGACGAGTATCTACACAGAATGAACAGCCGGAATGCACAGAGAGAGAAAAATTTGGGAGGTACTTTTCAGTCTGCAGCAGTCAGCCCTGCAAATAGCAGGGGCTGGAAAACATACCTTAAGGTAATGGCCTCTCAATTGTAGGCTTCAGAGAGGCGCAGGCTCTTCTTTCTGAAAGGGCTAAAGAGGAGTCTCTTCTCCTCGTGCACCCTCCAGCCACGGTCGTGTAAGTGCCGCGGCGGGCTGCCCTCCCTCTGCTCTGTTACAAGTGGCCGTGTTAGCAGGGCGTATTCATCAGGAAGCGGCAGAGACAGCATTTCCTTCAGATGCTCCTAATGGAGTCTCACGGCCTGCTTTGCTCTACCCTCCTGGCTTTTCTGATGAATGCAGAGACCAAAATTAATCAGTGAAAGGAAGTGGACTTTTTGTTTTCTTTTTACTTTGCATTCTTACTATCGACTCTCCGTTCTGTTAGCTGCTCCCCCCTTCCCCTCCCCAGCCCCGCAGGTGAAGGCGTGCTGCCGGCAGGTGGCTGGCACCACCAGCGAGACCCCGGGCACCGCTCCGCCACGCAGGGAGGTGCCAACTCCTCGGCAGCAATCAAACAGATACCTGGAGCAAAAGGAAACGTCTCACTAAAGGGCTCACGTCTGGAAGGCTTGACCCCTGCTTTTGGGGCAGGGAATTGTGTGAATGGAAAACATTCGTAAGCTTTTAGAGATTTTTGTTTTAAATTGCACAGCTTGTGATCTCAGTGTCCTCTGTGCGTGTTACGGGGAGTGCAGGGCTTCAAATGTGCACACGCATCAGCCTGGCTGCAGGGTCACTGGGATGGTCTTGGTGACTGTGAAGAATACCCAGTATCATGTCAAAAATGAAGGCAGTCAGATAACAAACAATATTGAGGTGTGTGAGGAGAGAATCCGTCTAAGGCTACGTGGGAGCCTTACAGGTGCATTAACGTGTATCCAGGATCCCCAGGGATGGTAACGCTCGCCAAATGGGAGCGCAGAAATTCAATACTTGGTGTGTAAATCCGAAGTGTGACCTGGTCACAGGCACAGCAACAAGCAGATGTAATACGTGGCAGATCTGGGAGCCACGGGGAAGTGTCCCGTTTCACTGTTAGCCATGCAAACCGCATTTCAGCTCTGGCTGTGTTGCTTTGCACAGCACTGGGTAGCAGGATGTGTGCCAAATCCTCCGGAGTCAGGAGGGATGAAAGCCTGGCAGTCCAGGCAGGCTCGTTTCAGAGGTAAGCGCTGTCTCCAGCACACTGTAGTTTGAGGGAAAGCATTTCATTTTGTCACAAGGCAAGAGGATGCTTGAATGTGGGATGGCATTAAGAGTTGAGCTGCCCTAGGGGAGATCTGGGAATGGAGGAGCGTGGCCCGGAGCTGGTGCTGCGGGGAGCTGCTGGCCCACGGAGCTGAAGGGGAACGCCTCTGCTGTCACTGCATGGTGGGGCGCGTGCGATGTGCTGGAGAAATGAAAGCTGCCTTTTGGTGGCCTTGCCTTCAGCCTTTTCTCTGAGCGTGAGGTGTGTTGTCGCTGCAGGACTTGCGCACCCGGGGTTTGTGCTGGGTTGCTGATTTGGAAGTTACCCATGCAGTTATTTCTGCTCATGTCGGGGCAGTGACTCAGCCCATTCACAGAATGGGCTCAAAGATGAAAACAAATATTTGTTTGTGAAACTCTGGAGGAAAGAGAGCCCCCGCGCGTCCCCCACCCCTTTCATCTATCACTGTTTTTAACCCATATAAATGAGTTGTAATGCTAGTTTCAGCAACACAGATGTTTGCAATAAGCACGCAGTTGGGAAGTGTAAAGTAAAGATGAATGCATCATTATTATGCGTAAGTAAACTTTTGTGGCCCATTTGTCAGATCAGGCTGAATTGCGTTCTGTCTTTCCAGATTACAAATTGCTTGCATTAGAGCAACAGCTTTTTAAGAAGGCTGGGAAAATGTCCTGCTCCGATTGCTCATTGTAAAGACTTCAGTGCGGAAACTTTGCCCGGTCTCTTCTCTCCCAGCTTTGGAAATAAAAGCTTAGGTAAAAGCGCTATTATTTCCAGTCCAAGATCCTGGTGTGTGAGAGGCTGCCCGATCCTTTCCTATCAAGGAGAGATTCTCCTAGCCATCAACTATTGCATCTATGACAAGATGCTCCAGTGATATATAGATGCGTTCCTCCATTTATTTTTAAGTTGCTCTTAAACACATTTTCTTTGGAGCAATGTTTCAGCCAAACAAGACAGGAAGGTGGATTTTTTTTTTTGCCTTTAAACTAGTGAACATTTTTAAAAGTGAGCTATGCTTCAGTGTTTTTTGGCACACGGAATCCATCTTAATGTGGAGTACATGACAAAAAGCGCCATGCTTTCTATAAAGATCTTAAGGAGAGTGACTGAGCCCCAGTACCACACTGTAAATTAACTATTGTCCTTTGTCAGCATCAAGTGTGCCCCATCATGTCAAATAACCCCAGTTGGCATTCTGTGTATGAGCACGGCCCATTCATTCAAGCCAGCAGTGAATAATTCATATAGCAAGTTTTACCCTGGGCAAAATACACTGACATCAAGAGTCACTAAACTGTAGCCATTCACTGAACAAAATAGTTATTCATGCTTTCAATGGGAACCATTAAATCTTGCCAGTTAAATTTAAGAATGAATCAAATTAATTCATTTAACGTCTTCTCAGCTCACAATAACATTGTTGCACACTTGCTGTGCTTTGCTTTGCCTTTCGCTTATTTTTTTTTCTCCCCCAAAATGTTTGTACCTGGCAAATGGGATGCTGCGGTAAGCACCCTTCAGGAAGCCCTGGCAGGGGAGACCTCGGGAAAGCCGATGGCCATTGAGGCCTGAGGCAGCGCCCTCAGCTTGCAGAGCTTCTTGCACCGCAAGCCATCAGCTGCGGGACGGGGAAGTGGGTGCAGGCGGCAGGAGGCAGAGCTGAGCCAGCCGTGACCCCTCCTGGCCAGCCGGGAGCTGCGGAGCAGGGCGAGCTCCAGCTGCTGGGCCTTCAGGGTCACCCCTCGAAAAAGAAGGACGAGTGGAAGCATGGAGATGAGTCTTCTGGGGGTTCTGTACAGGAGAGAGACTGGCTCTTGCGTGGCAGCTCCGTGTTGTGCGTGTAGCAATTGAAGAGCGAGCGTGAGTGTCGGAGCCCTCCTCACCTCCCGCGGGTCCCTCCTTGCTGGGGGGCACTGGCAGGGCGCTCCTGGGGCTGTCGCAGGGGCCTGGGGAGGGGTTTATGAGTGTTTTTTTTCAAAATGCTGTCACGAGGGGAGGAAAAAATGTCCCGTTGTTCCTTATTGGGAGTTTATCAGAGGATGGTAAACAGTGGAAGCGAGTTTTGCATCTGCCATCACCAAGAGAGCTGGTGGGTGGGTGGCTGGTGGCGGTACGGTCCCACCTAGTTGTGTGGAGCAGAGATTGCATTGTTCGAGCTGCAGGCCTGCCGGCTCAGCCCTTTCCAAATCCCAAACACACAGAGGTGGAATGGGAGTGGTGCCTAATTAGGGAAGGTTAATAATTTACTCTTTTGTGAATGAGGGACGTGATGTTTGCACTGCGGGTTCTCTCCCCGCTGTAACCCGTTGGGTGCTGGCCATCTCAGAGGTCGTGGGCCCCCTTGGCCTAGCCTACACCACCTTTCCTAGTCAGGAAGGGACTGATGTGGATTCACCCGCCCCTGCCTGAGCAGGTTTCCTCCCCGGCCTGCAGTACCTCTCTGCCCCGTGCATCCCCTGCTATTGCAGCTGGTGCCGAACAGCTATTTCATTTGGATTGCACGAGGTCCAGCGCGTTTTCTGATTACTTGCTTAATTTTCTTCCCAGATGCGTTTAAGTTGCTTTATTTGGAACAGAGTGATGAAAAGATGCAAGGGAAAAAAGAAAAAAAAGCGTGGTTGGCCCCATGGTTCGCTGTGAGTGAAGCTGCAGCTCTGGTGCAGGCTCACCCGATGCGGGAGGCGTGCCTGCTGCCATCCCCCATCCTGCCCCGAGGTCATCGTCGAGCCTCAAGTTTTGTGCAAAATCCTGCTTGTCTCCTGAGCTGACAGGGCCTCCTTGGAGGCCGTTTGCTTTAAAGCAGAATGTTTGGTGCAAAATAATTAGCTCCAAAGTATTTATCACATCCTCCTGGACAAATAGATCGTATTCCCAAACACCTGCTTCCCTCGTGGAAATCGCGGCTTCTGATCTGTGTAACTTAACACGGCCAGGCCCCGGCTGCTGCTTTTACTGCGATTAAGGGCGCGTGTGCCCGGCTCAGCCTGCGAGCAGCGCTGGGGTGCAGCCGGGCCCAGGGCACGGCCGCTCTGGGCTGCGGGGGCTTCGCTGCCGCAACACGGCCAAGCGGCGTTGTGCAAAACGAGCCCCACAGCTTCCGTACCAGTGTCTGATCCCGTGAAGAGGTTGTCTCTCCTCAGTGGGAATGTGGTTGTGGCTATACAAGCCCTTGCTAGGAGCCCAGCTACGTCTGCTGCCAGAACACAACGGTGGGGGTGCAGGTTAATGGGCAGGGCCAATCTGTCACGGGCTGCTTTGGGTTGTGCTTCACCCAGGAGAGCTCCCACAGAGGCTGCAGAGCAGGGACGTGGGTGCCAGGGTGGGAAAGCCAAGCTGTCCCTGTGTCCCATCCTGCTGCCCCCATGGGAGCTGGGGGTCCTCCGGGGCCAGCTGCAGGGGGCTCAGGAGCTCTCTCTAGCAGAGACAGGAGCTCCTCATGGGGCACTCGACGTGGTTTAGGCTGTGCAGCCTGTTGTAGAACAACGCGGAAGATAGCTCGCTCTCCTCCGGTGATCCAGTCCTACTGTGGGATATATGCCTGAACGGGAAATGCAAGGGGAGTGCAGCTTTGGGTGGCTTATCCAGGGACATGGGCTGTGTGGGGGCTTCTTTCCAAGAGCTTCTGTTTTTGAGGGTGCGAGGTATATCAGGTGTGGATTGTTCTTATCAAAAAAGGGAAATTTCCACTGAAGGCATGCTCATATTTTAGTAACTTGGCTTTCTGCCCCCATGTCCTCGCAGTTGCTGTGGCATCCCTCCAAAAATCATGCTGACGGACGGCAGCGGAGCCCTCGTGTAGCATTTACTGAGGGGCGGCTGAGGCTGGGGGCTGCTGGCAGGAGGCAGCCCTCGGTGGCAGTTTGTCTGCACACGCACAAATCTCTTTGGCTTGCTCTTGATTTGTTTATACCTTAGTCTTCCGGCAGCTTCGGGACCAAGTAATTTATTTCTGATTGCTGGTGATTTTTTAACCTGGCAGAAAAAGGCACGGGAACAGTCAGTGAATAAACATTAAAGCCAGACAAATTTGGGCTCGGGAGAAGGTGACCATTTTTCACGGTGGGCATAGTTAACCATCAGGGCGACTCGTGTAGGGATTTAGTGGATTTTCCATCACTTCAAATCTTTAAATCAAGACTGCATGTAATATAATACGCTTTAAGCAGAAGTTGCGGGCTTGATTCAGAGTTGCCTGGGTGCGATTTTTTGGTCTGTTTTATGCAGCTGGACGGAGCAGATGGTCAGAAAAGCTATGAAAATAACTCCCCGCAAGAGATCCGTGTTTAAATAAGCAAATAAACAAAACCCTTGAAAACGATACCCACACATACAAATGGATGAAAATTACACGCCCTTAGCAGCACTGGGAAAGGAAGTGTTTGCGTCTGCTACAACGGACCGTTTCTGCGGCTCCAGACACGGGGTGATTCGCAGGGAAGCACCGCGCGCTGCTCCCGCCGAGCGTGGGAGGGTGACCCCACGCCTCGCACCCCGCGGTGGCGGTGGGGCACAGCCGCTGCAGCAGATCCGTGCCCCTGGCTTCTGGCTCCCGCCGGGGCCTGAGACCTTGGTGTCTCTGAGCAGCACCACCGGGCAGAGCCCCGGGAGGTGTGCTGGGCTGGCAATCCATCAGGTGGGCACCAGGGGCCTCTTGAGAGCCACCTGCCTGGCTCTGGCCAGCCCCTGTCGCCCTCCGAGCGCTTGGATCCATCTCCCCTAACAGCCAACGTCAGGAGGCAGCAGGCCTCCCGGAGGATGTCAGTGAACAGTTGGAGCTCTTCATTAGAGAGAACCTAATTAGACATTTATTATTTATGTGATTTTACATTAATGGCCTGGCAACAAGATTTATTTCTCAACGTATTTGTTTCACAATGTGGTTTCTTCAGCAATCAATTGATATTTGGTTAGCTTAATAACTATCTTGTTAAAATTAAATTAAATGCTACTCTGATTTAACTGCATTAAAATAAATGTTGTCATTGTTAATGAAATGCAAATAACTATTTAAATTGTGGCAATGCTTCACTGAGTTGCCACTGCTGGATGGAAGGAGGCTGAAGGATGTGCCAGGGGGGCGCAGGAGGCGCTGAGCGCTGGGACCCCGGCCAGCACCGAACGGGAGCTTCCCTCCCTCGCAGCGGGTCCCAGTGGCTAACCACAGCCACGCCTGAAAGCAAGGTTTCCCTATAGGAAACCAAAATCCCCCTGTAGGAAATAGGAAATCTGTTCTTTGACTTTCGCTCTTTGATCTGTCCGCTGGGCTAGAAAACTTGAAGCCGGCGAGGGACCTGTGAGAGCAGACGGGGTCTGTCATCTCTGGATTGGGGTTTTATGAACACTGGGTTACAGCGAGTGCTCTGTAGGCTGTCTCTGCAGTGTGGGATGAAGCCTGACAGAAAGGTTGTCCCCAGGTTGTTTCTGAGCACGGTGAGGTCCCACAGGCAGAAGCCTGAGCACCCTGCCTCAGCAGATGTGGACTGAGACACTGCCACTACCACCGTCACACCCCGCTCCTCTGGCAGGCAGCGAGCATCTACCTGGAAAAAGTCTTCAGTCTGGGCTGGAAATACCAAGCCTCCAGCAGGTCAGCAGCTCATTTGCCATGAACATTCCCTGCTCCTCAGGTCTGGGGAGGAATTGCTGGGGCAGGTGGTGGCTACCAAATGCCAGCGAACTCGGCTTCTTCAGCACGTTGGGCTGTGGTAAGGGAGGGCGTGGATCACTCCGAAGCGTGGATGGAAAGAGCGATGTGCATACAGCAGTCAAAATGTGTTACCAAAACTTTGAATTTATATGAGTGCTAAATGAAACAGGAGAAACAGCAGCTGGAGTCTTCAGGAAAAAGTCTTGACACATTGCCAGAGCTCTGCGCGGAAGCTATGTAATATAAAATGTGTGGTGTCTCAGGCTGATCCAGCTCGCCTTCTAGCACTTGTAGCTTGTGTGGCTGTCGGGGGTGCTGGACAGGTCTGGCCTGGGGAGAGGAAGGGGGACACAAGCCTGATACTCCTGTGTCCCCGAGTTCAGAGGGGGCTGTGCAGTTCCCAAAGCAAAGGAGAAGATGAGAAGTCCTCCACGGGGACTGTTTTTCAGTCTGTGTGTGCGCACATGCAGATATCTCCTTGGTTTGTTTCCGAAGTGGCCAAATTTGCATGCACGAGTCCTTGTTACGGAGCTCCAAGTACTGCA
Source organism: Heteronetta atricapilla (assembly GCA_011075105.1). NCBI lineage: Eukaryota > Metazoa > Chordata > Aves > Anseriformes > Anatidae > Heteronetta > Heteronetta atricapilla. The sequence goes on from CM021736.1 coordinate 5,824,427, forward strand.
AGCACAGAATTGCAGCAGTGCTGACAAAGAAATCCTGGAAATAACTGGCTGCAACGAGGATGGGTGAGGGTGAATTCCCACTCCTCCTCTCCAAAAGCGCATGCACATCGGGCGTGTAGTGTGCACACAGACTGCTAATCACCCGTGCTGAGCAAAGAACGGCCCCCTAACAGAAAGCACGCTGTAATTTGTAACATTTATGTTTTGCCCACATGTATTACCGGTCTTGACAAAAGTGGAAGGAGCACCCTCGTGATGCACAGAAGTTACGCCAGATGAAATGCAGCACCGCATCCGTATGCCCTCCGCAATTCAGACACAGCCATTTCATCACACGTGTGACTTTTTCTTTGCGCTTCAGGAAATGCTGATGGAGTAGCTCTGAGCCCGGCTGGTATCGTAGATAGGATGAAGAAACAGGAAGGAAAAAGGAACAAAGTTCAGCTCAGTATGAAAGGTCTAACCATTTAAACTTGGCGGGGTTTTAATAAAGTTAGATGAACAACACATGATGCCTTGTGCTATATTCATCTTCCAGTGCTTGATGCTTCACATGATTTTCCAGAAGCTTTCATTTATTGAATTTCCTGCTTAGATTTTTAGCGAAAAGCAAGGAAGATAATGAAATGTCCCCATTTTAATTAAAACTTAATTGCATACAATTAGCTAAACAGATCACTTGCTACAACTACAGTTAATGCGTTGTTAAATACTATTTTTACAATAGTGTGCCAAATGACATATTAATAATATTTGGTATCATTAGCGCTAGATTACAAAAATATTTGCCTACTGCATATTAGGGTGTGCTATGATGCGTTTCCGCATTGGCTGGCTGTATAGGTGACTAAGGATTATGAAGTAGCTCTCAACCCATATCCTGGATTTTAAAGCTTCCAGGTTTGTTTGTTTATTTTTAAAAAGAGGTAAAGTCAAGCTCTTGATACCGTTTTTATGTCATGGCTTTCTCGAAGAAACGCGTTCCCGCTTACTCCTGAGCAGACGTGCTTTCATCATTGCACTTAGCCTGCCCCAATTCCCTGAAGCTGGGTTTCTCGGTTCCTCTCTATTCCTATCTGCCAAGAATGGAGAGGAGAAAATTGATCCTGCCTTGGGGATGAGGGCTGCACTAAGTGACCTCCATGGGGCCTTCCCAGCCCTATTTTTCCATAATTCTGTGTAGTCTGGAGCTGTCACACATCCAGCCGGCTCACAGAGGAGTCCGGGCAAGCCGGTGTCTGCGCTTTGTGCACCTTCCGTGCTAAGAAAATCAGAGTGGCACCGCTCCAGCTGTTACTCAGTGGCTTTCTGTTGTGCTGGCGGGATGACGAGGCTTCCTCCAGGGTCGGGCATTCCCTCGGTGCTGTGGCTGCCCTGGGCAATGTGGAGCCGGGTCAGTCCCGCAGCCTGCAGGCTTCTTGTCTGGTCCTGGACCCTGGCTCCTCCTGGCTCCAGGGCTGCTGTGGTGCAGGACGGTGCCCAGCACCCTTTGTTTAGGGGCCAGGGCTTTGTTGGCACACAGCGTGGGCCAGCAACGTGCTGCACAGTGCCTCAGAGGTCGCTGGAGCACGAGAGAGACTTGAGGCACCACGTTTCAGCCAGGGCTCCAACTTTGCCTCTCCTGACCCCGGGGATGGCTCGCTCCAGGGTTTTGGTCTAGCCCGAAAGTGATGACAGGAAGCATTTGCAAACTTGAAATGACATTTGGCTTTCCAGGGCCACCCAGGATCTGGGCTTGCCTTTCCAGGGCTACAAGTACTTCCAGGTGTTTGGGGCAGAGCCATGGGTGAAAACATCCTTGTGGAGACAACAGCTCTCTGCCACTTGCGCTGGCCGTAACATGGAACCAACAGCAAAAGGGAAACCCTGGAGACAGACAGACAGAAACACAGGTTCTAGGGACTAATTGGAAGCGTGGAAGATGGGCGATTACTTCAGAAGAATACAAGGGAGGTGTTGCTTTAGTCGTGGCGAAGGTCTGGACGGGCTGCCGGGGGGGTTGAAGTTGCTGGGTGCAGGGCAGCAGCTGCCGCGCAGCAGTGGGATGCAGTGTTTACACAGGACTCTGACATTTGTGATTTGCTTTGAAAATAAATACAAGTAGCTGCAACGTGAGAAATGCACGAGCTCTGCTCCAGAGCTGCCTTTGCTCTTCACAAGGATCTCCTCTGGCAGCAGGGGAGTTTTATCCGGGTTTCTTCTGCGGTTCTTGGGCTGGGCATCTGTGCTGGTGGAAACCCCGGGTGTGCAGCGAGGCTGGGGAGGCTGCTCTATAATGAGCTCGCACTGAAAGCACAATTGCCTTGGCTTTTATGGTGTCCTTCTGTTCTTCTGTTCAAAAGCAAAACTTGAGGATGCTTGGTAGAGGATTTCTGTACTTCCTCCCTTCTTTCTCTCTCTCAGCATCTCAAGACAGAAGTGTTTAACAACAGATCTTATTAGAGGGAAAAGTAAGGAAGAGTAGAATGAGCAGAGAGAGGTGAAGCGAACATGAACTTGTTTCCGCAGCCTTTGACAGCTCATCTGGTGGGAATAATGAGTAATTTATGTAGCATTCACCATTCAGATTATTGAGTGGCTAGACTGAAGCTGGGACACACTCCAGGTCCAGATCAGATACAACAAAGGGGATATTTGTAGTCCTTTGTGTATTCCTGTATTGTGCTCTTTTTGTTTTATTAATTTCCTGATGCTGGAAGCATTTGGGGTAGGGACAAGCGGGTCTCACTTCCTGCCCCGTCCTCGTGGTGGTGGCTGGGGGTGCTGGGGCCAGCACAGCTGTGGTGGGACGGCCCCGCCACGTTCACATGAGGCCCCTGCGTATCCCCGCTGCGCCGTCCGTCACCTGCCTGAGCCCACCGCTGCCCTGCGAGGAGAAGCTGAAGAAAGCAAGCGTCTCGGTGTGGTGTACCGCTGGGGAAGGGTGATTTTAAAGTACCGCCAAATGGTTCACTGGCGTACAAGCGAGTCGCTCTGCCTCTCTGGGTCTGTCTCTGACACTCAGCTCCTCCTGCTTTTCCCCAAAACCCGGCTACTGAGAGATGTCCTGCTGCTCAGCCACAAGCCCTGCAGCCAAGCGCAGTCCCCTTCCCTCCAGCTGTGAGGCTGCTCTGCTGGCAGACGGCCTGAGTGTGCAACCCGGGGGTCACGCGTGCGGTCCTGATCTTACCCTGCAGCCAGCGCTGCTGTAGGCAGCTGACCCTGTCCTAGGAGACGACGAAGCTCAGAGAAGCACTTGGGCACGGGTTTGGCTTCTCCAGCTCATCAGGGCACGCAGGAGACACAGTCTTGCTCCAGACAGCTCAAAGCGAGGCTGAAAAACCTCGGTAGGTAGATTCAGGGCAGAAAAGCGGCGCGCTCCTTGAAAAGCCCCAGCGAGGTGCAGAGGAGGTGGCTGAGGTGCAGGGAGATGTGGCCGCGGCAGCTCAGCAGCTCTGCGAGCGGTCGCACCGGGGCCAGGGAGCTGTGTGTGCAGTGCCCGCACCTGGAGCAGGCTTCTGGGGGTCCTGCCTGTAACCTTTCCCACCGCTCCGCTAGCGCTGGGCGTCCTGGTGCGCGCTTACGGAGAAGAGATGCGCAGCGGACTGGGAAATGCCTCCCGTGCTGGGAAAACAAACAAGCGGAAAGAACCAACAAAATCCAAATAAACCCCTGAGAGGCCTTGTCCTACGGCAGTGACTCTGCTGTAAGGGTTCGGGAGAGCTCTAGTTAGAGAGGAAAACAGGAATTTCAGCTTGCAATATATTGTGCCTGCTTTGCTGCTAATGAAATCATACGCTACCCATTACACTTAGGGGCATATTACTTTGCAGATTGCAAACAACCTTTTTGGGTAACTATTAAACAAATTTAAATGTGTCCTAATTACATTTATTCACAGCAGCTAAGATTCTTGAAAGTAATGTTACTTTTCCACTGTAGATCTTTATAGCCAATTTAGCGTTTCCATTAGTTTCCAAACGCGCATGTCGTTGAAAAAAATATACCAACAGTTCCTCTGAGCCAGGTTCACTCCCACTGCAATCCTTTTACACCCTTGCATCTGCCTTTTGCAGACGTTACTCCGGTTTTATACCAGTGCGGCTAGAAATAGAAGTAGGTCTCCTACCTCCAGCCAACGTCCTTCAGAGTAAATCCTCTTCGACAAAGCAGCAGCCAGCTAGCTGCCAGCTCTTGGCAGGCTGTTGTGGAACCCTGGAACTGATGTCAGTTTTAGAAGTTGAAAATGCACACGAGGTTTAACAGAGAGGTATTATGCGTTTCTGTAAAATGAGTGAGCACACTTAAAACCTAAGGCAGCTGTCAGGATGCCTCCAAACTCCCCTGAGCATTTGGTAGCTGCTAAGGAAGGAAACTGAAAATGGATCACCTATTTTTTCCACGCTGATGCTAATTTCCTACATGAGCGTCTCAGTATCTCCGTTTGTCCGTAAAATGGGCAAATTGCTTACCTGGGCACTCCACCGCAGAGCAGGGAGGCTTATTACGGTCCAGCAATAGCAGCTGTAATTGTAACAACCTTCATCAGAAGGGCTCAGAGTGTTCAAAGGAGGACCCATTACTCCGGGTTTGTGAGTACGGTAAATGAAACCGAGAACTGAAGTGACCTGTCGGAGCTGGCTCATGGCAGCAGCTGGGCTCCCTGGGGCGCGAGGCACACACTCGGGGCAGCCACTAGAGACATGGTGGGACAGGTGCCCTCACGTGCATCTGCAAACGCATCAGGTCCACGTGAGCTTACAGCCCTAGGGAACCACCTCGCTCCCTGCGGAGCTTGGCGGGGCATTGCAGGCGGGATTGACTGTGGTCTTCTTGCAGTTTCAGGACTGGTTCTATCTGTTGTTGTAAGCAGAGAAATATCCATAGCGTTCCCTCGCAGTATTTAGTAGTAGGAATTCTGTAATGCAATGCTTATATATTCTTCCTGGCCCTGTTCTCCTTGTATCAATAAGAATTTGAATTTATTCTCCTTTTAAGCAAAAGACTAACATTTCTTTCCGTCCCCCACTAACTAAACCTAGAATACCTGCAATTAACTTAAACACCGCTAACAAAGCCTCTGTGTTTTGCAATGAGCTGGAGTCAAGACGATGTAAAGTGACTCATGGTTTATATACAAGCGTATGAAAGCCAAACTAGCCTTTGGATAGCTACGATAATTCTTTCCATCCCATAAAAGACTGGTAGTTCATACTGTTTCTCATATTTTAGTTGCTGGGATTTCATGCCAATTGCGGTATTTACTTAAAATAACAAGCTATGTGAGGCTGTCCAATTCCCAAGAACCCCATTGCCACTTTTGTTACGAGCTACGATTAAGCGACAGAATGACATTGTTCACGTCCGCAGGTACCCTGAGCATTAGACCTGTATCCTGTGCGTAGTTTTCCCTCGTTGTTACCTGGCGGTTGTCTGCTTGTATTCCCTCACCTCAAATCTCTCCCGACCAGAAATTACACGCTTGCAGAAGAGGCGTGCTGCTCTGTAACAGTGACTCAATGGCTTTGCTCGCAGTCCGCTTTCTGTGCGTTAGCAAAAATCCTTTTGTCCACCTGCAGCATGAGTGCTGTTGCTGATTAAAACTTTGCGGTAGAATTTGAATGGAATCCATGGTACCAGGGCGAAGGTAAAGTGTGCTGACAGCTTGCGGCTCCCTTGCACGTTCCTTTGAAGCTGGAGGCAAGAGGGGGCATGGTGGTTGGGTCTTGGTGTCCACTTAGAGAAGGACTGGATGATGGACTAGAGCTCAGCCTCCACTTCACCTGCGGAAGACAGTGTCTTACTTGCTAGTACAAGCTGCTGTTGGCTTAGACCACGTTCAGGTGCTCAGATGAATTCCTGGCCAACTTGTGATGCGCATCTACTGTTTAGATTCATCTGTACCATCCCTAGCATGTAACTTAATTTTCTCCTTGGCCTTCACTTTTATCTTAAAAGCTCATACATTGAAAAGGTGGGCTCAGCTGCGGCTCATGGCTCCAGTTGCAAATCCTACAAGGAGCGCGTCTCAATAGCAAGAAGCCCGCACCAGCCACGTTGGCTGCGGCTCCTTGGAAAGGTAGCACGGCCCACACGGCCACCCCACGGCTGCGCACGCCCCCCAAGCTGCAGCACTGCCCTCACCGTCCCAGAGGTTCTGTAGGTTAATTCAGATTAGAGGTGCTTTGCGGCTGTAGTTACAAGACGCACGGGGTGTTTACCGCTCTCCTTAGTGCTGCCTTCAGGAGCTGTGCACTGCCCTGGACGTGCCTGCACGGTGCAGTTTGCAGGGGTGGGAAGGGCTCTTGCTGGTCTGCAATGCTTTTTTGGTGTCTCGTCACAAAGTACGTGCTGCTCGCCACACTTGTAGCACAGCACTCAAAGGACAGGTTCAGGCTGTGTCTGTCAACCAAATATACTTCCATGGGAAACCGACCGGCAGGTAACCTAAGCAGGATGCTTGCAGGAGATGGTAGTCTCTCTATCAGTGTAAGAACAAGGCAGCTTGAGCTGAAGTTAAATTTGAAAGAAGCCTTAATTCGGAGCCCCGTTTTAACATGTTCTTCATTTCTTTCTTTCCAAGTTGACCAAGCAGAAACCAATCTGCCTCAAATTTCATAGTCAAGATTGTGTGCCAAGATTATGTATAAAGTGGGTCAGCTATTCAAAGCTGGTAATTTATTTGAATACTGGATTTGTACTGATTTGTTGTTATCTAAACTGACTAATGTTTCATAAAAACAGATTTTTGCATGTGGATTGCTCTGAAAGTGGCAAATCCTGCGTTCGTGCTGCCATGTTGCTCCGAGGCGCTCCTCGAGTGCCGCTGGGCACCCCAGCCAGGCAGGCTTGCCTCCCCCCTGGGGCACTGCTTGCCAAAGCGGGGAAGTGCTCGAGGAGAGAGGGGGAGTCATTTCTGGCATGAAAGAGGAGCTGTGCCAGCTGGGCTGAAACATTTTTAGGACATCTTAATGTTCTTCGGGGAAAAAAAAACAACACACACACACACAATCACAACCTTTTTAATACATATTTGCAATCTTCAAGCTCCCTGAAGCTTTCCTGGGGCAGCAAACAGCTGTTCATCAGCACCGTATGCACATTGCACTGGTAAACGCCATAGTGATGGGCGTAACAGGTACACTGAGTCCCTGTCTGTGCCTTGCCCGGGTGGGGGTCATCGTAGCTGGAGTCGTTCTGCACCCACCTGGGAGCTGTGCAGGAATTCCCCTCCGGCAGCTGCCGCCCTGCTGGCCCTCACCTTCCTGCCCGTGGAAAGCCCTGGGGTGGAGGCACCTCCCTGTGGAGGGGACGTGTGCCCCGCAGCCCCCGTTTTGGAGGCTCCTCCTGAGCGGCCGGTAGGTTCCTCAGCACAGGCCGGCAGGCAGCCTGTGGCAGAGCACGAAGACGCAGGTGGGTGCGCGCTAAAAGCAGAGGGCCATTTGGCATGTAGTCATTAGCTGTTGCCGAGTGCATTAGCCCTCTTATGTCTTTCAGAAAGTCATCGTTTTATAACAGAAAATTGCCGTTTTGTTCCAAGCAGACTTAATTTCTATAATAAGAATAAAACCCCTTAATTAGGGTTAGGAAGAAGCAGCCTCATGCACTCAGCAGGAAGGGCGGGAGCTGCCAGGCTGGTGAGAGGATGGGGAAGGGGCGCTGGGGCTGGCTGCAGCCGCTGTGGCACGGTGCAGGGTACGGCAGGGGTACGGCCCTGCACCGGGGCAGCCGTGTGGGCGCCCCACAGCCCTCGGAGTTTGTCCCGGGCACCTGGTGCTGCTGAGGCAGTTTGCGTGGAGGAGAGGAGCATTTGCCCTGTTTTGGCAGCAGTGCTTTTATCTTAAGGCGTTAAAATCCCAGCACGTCACCAATGTGCTCAGCCCTTGGCTGCCGTTGCAGAAAACTCTGCCTGTTGCCCGTGGCTGCTATTGTACAGCTCTGGCTCTATCCAAAAAACAAACGTTGGTCGTCTGTGTGGCTGTGAAACTGGCACAGCTGATGCTGTTTGCATTGCGTGCGACCACGAGTAACACGTTGTTTGTTGTGCTTCTCCTCACTCAGCATCCCTGGCTATTTTAATTAAGTGGCACTTGCACCTGGAGGTGAAGTCCTCTCGTCGGTTTGTAGCTCAGCCTGAGGCTGGGTGCCGCAGAGTGTCTCTGGTGTGGGCAGAGCCTGCTGGAGTGCAACAAACACAACACCCGGCGGGGATGCGAAGCCCCAGGGCAGAGCGAGCTGCTCGTGAGCCGTGGGACACGGCGATGCTGCACCAATTCATTATCAGCCATCACCACCTAGTGGCAAAAAGGCTCGGTCGGGATTCTTCTGCAGACTCTGATGTCTGTTTCAAGTTGTTGGTTTTTTCCCCCAAAAAAGAGAATTTTCAGATTGGGCTCACATCTGATGGGCTGATTCTGAACTCAGAGCAGCTTTTAGGACAACGGGAAAAGTCCTTCAGTGCAGCTGAATCCCACGGGCTGCCTCTCAGGCACCTCGATGGCACACGTGGGTAAAGTAGAATTTATTTTAACTTTTGCCCAGCTGAACGGGCCTTTTCCACCATCCGGATTTACATGTAATGTAACCCCAGTCCTGAAATCCAGGGAGACGGGGATCCCTGATGTAGGTTTTCATCTACTTAGAGCAAAATGAAGAGAAGCCCCTGTCCCTAAAATAAAAAATAAGCTGGTTCTTGGGAGTCCTTTAATGGTGTAGGTTGGAAAATGGGATGGGAATGTTGTGTGGGCTGGGGGTGCGGTGGGCACCCCTGTCCCCTTGTTAACAGTTTGTAACCAAAGCTACAAAGTTGCTGAAGCCCAGTGAAAGAATAGAGGGGGACAGAGCCTGTACTGGTGCCCCGATCCCTTCTTCTTTAGGGCATGCCGTGCTAATCTGTTGTGGGTGCACCAGTTGCATCTTCCTTTCCATTTTCCCCTCCTACGGTTCTGGAAACTTGAACTTGTGCCTGTCCTTTAGCAAGTGTCCTGCCAGCCTCGCTGGGAGCCGGGCTCTGCCTTTTGCTTGCTGCCCTCGGCTGCCCTCCGCAGAGGGGAGGCTTTAGGTGAAGCCCGGGTGATAGCTGCTAACAAATTGTCTCCCAGCGGAGCAGGACTCAGCAATAAAACTCTTGACGGTTCGGTGTGGTCACCATGGCAATTAAATGAACTGATAGAGGAGTTGCAGCTCCTTCACTATAGCTCTAATTACGATTTTATTTATTTGCAAACGCTTGAAGCCTGTAGGAGTACGTCCGCAGGGCTCTGCGGGCAGACCGGGCTCCCCCTGCCCTTCCTCAGGGCCCCTCAGCTCCCAGCGGGGCTGAAACACCTCCTCTGCCCGTGGGGACAGGAAAGGGCAGGGGGAGCCCACACGCGCACCCAAACAGCTCTGAGTTGTGTTTTCAGGGCTGCTGCATGCAGTGTGCCCCTGCGCCTCCCATTGCCCCACACCTTTTGCAGGGCTGGTGGGAGCCCGCGCAGCATTGGGAAGCCAGAAGCCGTGGTGGCAGCCAGAGGCGTGCTGAGGAGCTGGAGCTGTTGAGCTCTTTGCACAAAAATGAGTTCAGTTCCTTTAAAATGGGGGTTATTTGGGCTGCTGACACCAGGCTGTAGCTGCTGATGGGTCCTTCTGCCCCAGGCTGCCTCCTGCAAAGTGGCCCTGGCCAGAGGTGGCCCCGCCGTAGGGTGGCTCGGCTGCCATGGGACAGCCTGGTTGTGGGCAGAACCAGGGCTGTCACCTGCTGGTGTCCCACAGGTGCCTGCACAGCCCTTCACACGGCGATAATTAAACCGCCTCGTTCTTAGGAGGTCACCTCCGGACCTCAGGACAGCTGGTGGGCCAAGCAGTCTGGCACGGGAACAATTAACGTGGTGCTGCTGTGCTTGTTTCTTTGCTCGTCTCTTACTTCTTGAATGAATACCGGGGATGCAATCGGAGGAGTTTCTTGCAAAATTTCATCCTAAAATCTATTCCTTTGAAATCAGTAATTAGGCTTCAAAACACAGGTCTAAGGCATGATGTAAGGAGTGAACGTGCAGGGTTACATATGTTCTGGTGGCTTGCAGGGCACAAGGTGCAGGAAACAGCCGGCAGTAACAAGCCCCCGTGCCTGCACTGCTGCTGTCCGTGTGGCTCTCATCTCCTCACCTTGCCCCAGAACACAGCAACTTCCCAGGCACCTGGGGATCCCTCTGTCCTCCTTCCTCTCGCCTCAGCAAAGCCTCTTCCTCTTTTGTAACAGGTTGTAAGGAACCTGCGATCTCTCGTGTCCGTTCTGTCACCGTTTATGAAACTTTGAGGCCAATGTTTGCCTGTCCACAGTGCGCGTGGCTAGTGCAGACGAGGGGAAAAGGGCCTCTCGAACCAGTGACTGCACTTAACGTGTGCAGCTTGAGCCTCCTTGGAGGGACACGCAGAGGACAATACAAGAAACCACAACTGCAACAAGTGGCTGGCTAGAGGGTGGCAGCATTAGCAGCAAACCGGGAAAGGACATTTTGTTCGTGTCACAACAGGATCTATTTTTAAGAGCTCGTTGCATGTTTCATGTCATAAAATCACTTCTGGGATTATGTTTTCTAAAAAAATAATAATAATAAAAAAATGCCTATGCCTACTGCAGAGAGCACTAAAATAGGCCACTCCAACCACTTCAGACAGGATGTATGGAAATAATCAGTATTAGCCTGATGTAAGAACAAATAGATGCAACTATTTGGTGACGCAGAATAAAGGGAGAGAATAGCAGGACTTCATTCAAGGAGACTGAAAGAGCCGGTGGCTTTGGAAGAGATTATTAGGGATGATAAAAGTGGTAATTTGTTTGACCTGGTACCTGCTCTAATTGGCCATCCTGTTGAATACAAATACCCGGCTGAATATTTCCAGTAGCTCTCCTGGAAACAAAACAAATGTGTTTAATCTCCTCTGGCAGGAGAAGGTTGTTTTTACTGCCAAGGCAGAGGGGGGTCAGATACCATCAAGTGCTTTAAAAACATGTGTTCTCTTCAGCTGGCAGGAGCATCTCAAAATAATTGTGTTTTTTGTATGAAGTAGTCTAATTAAAGGTCTAGGTTTCAATTAGTCTCTTGTTTTCCTGGCCGATAACGTTACACGTCAGTCAGAACATTTTGTTTTAAGCAAAGGTCTCCTGTAAGGGCCCAGCCCGCACACGTCCTGCTCCGAGGCGTTTTTGGTTTTAGACAAGGTGTTGTTTTAAAATGTGTGCGAAGTAGGCAGCCAGCTCCTACAGCGTTTCACTTCGACGGGAGCATACAGCCCACCCAAGACGTCTTCAGAGTGTCTCGAAGGGCAAAATGTGCTTCAGTTCAATTTCAAAGATGAGTAGTCAGCTTCGTCAGAACATTTTCAGATTTTAGATTTTCAAATACTTTTAAACAGACGTTTTCCAATTCCAGCGTTACCTGCTCCCAAAGTCGTCCCAGGCTAACAGCAGTGACACGGTCTGGTGCCCGGACACATTTCTCTGAGGTGCTGCACCTCTCCGAGTGGGACGTGATGTGTAGGTGGGATATGCACCTCGCAGCAGTTGTGTCCTCTTGATGACCGGGCACCCGCTTATAGATGGGCTAGAATATCACACAAACGTGACTGAGGCTGCCTGCATTTCCCAGCAGACCTTCTGGGTGGCTCACCTTAGGAGTTATTTTCGAGCACCATTCCAGCAGGAGGGGCAGGGGGCACGATGTGGGAGCCGTGTGGGGCCAAGATGCTGCAGGTGTCTCTCGGGTTAAATTGTAATGCTCTGACCGATTCGTGGCATTCTATCGGAGGAATACACAGAAGCCCAAGTGGGGCTATTATTCATTCTTTTTCTCTGCTATTGGGTAGGCTTTTGTCAGAAACTTTTCACAAAGTTAAATGTCTGTATTTTCACAAAGTTAAATGACACAGTAACTGAGAAATATATCTTTATTACTAGAATGTTTATATTCTAAAAGCTTTTATCCGGGGTTACAATCCGATCCCATTTCTCTCTTATTAACTAACCCAGCATTTGGTCAGCAAGTAACCGTAACTTAAATAGAAAAGTTTAAGAACATGCAGCATCTTTCACTCTCTTCTTCCTCTTCCTCCCCCACTTACAGTCAAGATTTTGGTGCAATAAATAATAAAATAAACATCTCATCAGTGAACTAGTAGTTGCACTTAACTTTGGTGACTAATAGATAGGCATTTAAAAATAAAAATATTCTTTCAGTGTCAAGTGGATAAAGGAACATATTAGTGCATTTACTTCCACTCTAAAGATCACCTTCATTACCGTTTCTTCATGTCTGTAGGATGTGGGAAATGGAAAAAACCCAAAGGTTGTTTCTATGATATGGTTTTCCTAGGCGAGCTCTTGTAACACACGATCCGACCAAAACCCATGCAACACAATCGACAAATCCTTTTCACCACACAATGGCAAGTGTAAGGCCAAGCGTGGCCTTGTGACAGAGCTAAACAAATATTACGATGTCAGTCCAACCTAAATACCCAAACTGACTTTACAGTGTGACTTCCCATCGAAACAGTGTTGAGAAACTTTAAAAACGTACCAGATAGTTCCACATCCACTAGTCAAAACAAAAGTGAGGAATAATACTTTGTTTGCTCTGCTACTTTCGGGGAGCTCTGAGCACTGGCAGATGTATGCCACCTGTCGTTACCTGGTCTGAGCTGACTGACCGGTCCTCTTCTGCTTTCAAAACGTTGCAGCTCGGGCGCTTATTGCAGCAGTAATCATAGTGATACACTGGCTTTTAGTACTCGGTTCTGCTTACAGTCATAGTTATAAAAATGAAAAACATTTTTCACAAATCTTTTTACACATACTGTAAAAATCACCTTCCACAAAAACAATTTACATCTGTTATGAGCATTTAAAAATAATTTACGCAGACTTGTCTCATCTATTCTTTCTGTTGCTTGAGAAAACAAATCTCTTCAGTAACATCAACAAGATGTTCGTATTTGTAAACACGGCGTGAGGATTCAGGTTACCAAAAACTGTACACATGGAAAAATCATCTTAATAAATACTCTGATGAATTAAGGATCCTTTTAATTGGCACAAACCACTGTAAACACCCGTATTCCCATCCTGCGGTCATCTGTCTTCATCAGTCTTGGACTTTCAGTTGAAATTTGAGGATCCATCTCCCCTGAAAGGACTCTCCATGGAGATGAAGATTTGAAGGGGTTAGGTTATGATACAGCCCTTTGAGGCCTCTCCCGACCAACCCAAGGGCAGGTACCGCTCAGGGCGCCACGCATGCTGCTCCCCGCTGCTGGCTGCCTGCTGCTGCTCACTGCTGAGCGGCCTCCTGGGGCCCAGCACGCTCTGCCCTGGCTGCCAAGGGACACCAGAGGCCGGTGCCAAAGGAGAAAGCTGCTGGGGTGTGAAAGCTGTGCTTGAGATACTGCAGCAACCCAAACTTGCACCAGCAGGGACCGTGGCTGCTGGCAGGACTGGGCCACTTAACAGAGGTACCAAAACGTGGAGATGTGCCCAACTGGGCTTCCCGGTGAAAATCCAGGGCAGCAATCTACTGCTAGAGCAGCCTTCAAGCAGCTCGAGCAGGCTTTTTGCATCCAGGTATGCTTGCACAGGTAACAGTCCATCACTGATCTTACACCTGCCTAGGCTGGAAGAGTGACTAGTTGGGTGCCGATTAAATGGATTCTTCTGAACTTCAGCAACAGCATAGATGGAAAATACATTACCAAGCTACATGCTGCCACTAAGATAATGAAATGTACAGCCACAGTACTGCCCAGCAAGGTAACTGCAGTCGTCTAAAATAAGCTCTATAAATAAATAAATAGATAGAAAACCCTCTGTGTAAACTTAATAAAATGTCATTTCTCTAATGTGCCCAAAGAGGGAATGGCGTTGCTAAATAATATAAATATTCCATATTGTAGACATTTCTATATATTATATCTGTTACGTTTTGGCATGGCCGGATGGATAGGAAAAAGTGGGATGACTGACTTCATTCAGCATTTGTTCTGTTGAAGCCAAGCTCCTGTGTTACTTTCTGTTGTTAGCCATTCCTATAGCTGTTTGCTCTTTTTACCCAGCTTGGATTTTGCGCTCGCTTTCCTGGCAGAGCAGACTGGTTCACCTTTCTTCTGGGCTCTCCATATTTCTCTTGGGCAATCAGCAGGCTCGTAGAAGCATCTGACTGGCTGCAAAGTGCTTTTTTCTTCCTTTGTTTTTTTCAGCAAGACTCTTCCTTTCTGAAAGGAATGAGGCTTTGTGTCGGGGATGTTGTATGAGGCATGTTGACTTCCTCGGCTCCTGAAATTAATAATAGTGATTATTAATAATTATTATTCAGTCTTGCAAAGTGAAAGCTGCCCCCAAACGTCCCAAACCCATATATTTTTGCAGGCAGAGTAGCCTTACTTCACAGGACCAGGTTGAAAGTTAAGAACAGTTGCAATATAAATTACATTTCTGCATAATCAAAATCATCCCTTGCTACAGGAACTACACGTTACTGTGAAATACACTTCATGTCTTTCAGCTACCTTTTAAATGAGGATATGATGCTGCTGATTTTGGAGCACTGTCACCTTGCTCAGGTCTATATCCTTGTTAACTTATTAATCTAAAGATATTTTAGAGATAGCATATTCACAGCAACCTTCTGCAATTGTCTGCGTGTCACTGGAAGACCACATTGTCCCAGTGACAGCAGAAAGCAGGTGCAGGAAGTGTGGGGGGCTTCTGGTGGGATCTGAGCACTGCCTGGACTCCGCCAAGTGCCAGGGGACCGCAGCTGCCAGTGGCCAGTAGCCCAGGAAACTCGGCTCTGCCTCTGTGCTGGCCACCCGGGACACTTTGGCTTTGCTTTAGGCTGCAATTATTCTTCATTTTCCTTTACAGAATATCTCATTTTATTTTTGATTTAGCAGAAGTCTTTTGATGGAACAGAAATCCTGATTTAGCAGAAATCTCTTTTTCTTCCATTAGATCTCATAAATACAGACCCCGCTAAGGTACAGAACTTGAGCCAAACCCAACCTGATTCAGGCTTGGGATCAATTTGAAATGCAAAAGCCGCAATTTAAGCATGTCAAGTTACATCTTTAAGTAAGAGAAAAATGAAAAGACATACATACAGGCATCTGGGTTTCTTATTTGATGAAATGTCTGTAAACTGCAAAGAAAAAAAGAAACAGGTGGTAAATATTAATATTAAATTACCAAGCAATTGAAGTATGGAGATAAAATATATGCAGTCTTCAAAATCACACTTCCATTCTCACCTGCTGTTAGGGCAAGAAAAATGTTCATGAAAGAAACCTAGGGAAAAGAACTTTTTCAGGTTGTTATTCCTCTAACTTACTTATTTTAAAATTTGTTGTTAGTCGTTGGACTTCTCCCCGTTATTTTTGTCATAATTATAATCACAGTAAATTGCTAAAGAAGTGTGGGTTGCACAGAGATGCTTCACTTTAGATTAAACAATATGGTACAATGTGAAGTAATTATTGTGTTCAAGATAATTAATAAGGGACAGTGCCTGAATAAACTGTATTAAATTAGCTTTATCTCAGAGCCTTTAATTTTGCAGTGATGTTTTTCCTTTACCCGAGCAGCTACAAAACCTCCACTGCCAGCTCTTGCCTGCCTCCAGCAGCACTCGGGGCTGAGGGCAGGATCACCCGTGCTTCTCTCCCTCCCCAGCCCAAATCTCAAGACTAGCTAGGAATAGCGTAGCCGTGGTGCCAGCAGCATGAACTTCGCACGACTTCAGTTATTATGACCGCCTGACGGACAGCTTGGAATCACTTTGCCTTGTCCCTCTTGTAGTGGAGGTCAGGAAAGGAGGCATTTGATGCCAGCTCAGCCTAAATCAGTCTGCGTACCTACAGGCTTCTTTGTATTGATCTCCCATCAGCGTCACTAGACCGAGGCTTTGAATATCATTTCATGAAGTCGCTGAGCCAAGCAAATGTTCCCTCTGTCCCTGGTATCGTCCGTGCTTTGCAGATGGATTTTTGCCCAGCCTGACTTTGCTTGTCATACGTCTTGGATGGGAGTCTGGAGCCATCCCGTGCTGTGCTCTTCTGTAATCACCCCCTGAAGGTCAGGCTGGTCAGTATTTGGGCGGGTGGCCTTAGAGCAACGATGAAGTCACTCAGAAAGCAGGGCAGCTGCCTCAAAAACTACTGCCTTCCCCAGGGGACAGTGCTGAGCCAGGGACCCCAGTACACATATCAGGAGCATGGGAGATGTAATACCGAGGCCCATCTTTACACCCCCCTCAGCATTCTCACAGGCACTGCTTGAGGTGCCCTATAACACATGTCAGTGCATCCACACTGATTTGGTTCTTGCCTATAGGTCTCTGTCTTCCACGTGGTTACAGAAACCTTTGCTTTCTACCACTACAGCCCTCTGTAGTGCTGTGCATGATCAAATGCCTCTCATCTCACCTCCACAAGGACGAGCAATTACTTAGCATCGGCAGCACGGGGTATTCACTGGAATTGAAATGTTCTGGAGAAGACGTGGATAAAACTTGCCATATAAATGTAATGCTTTGTAGGGAGTTTAAGAGGTAATAATGAGGGCTTTTAAAGAACTGATGTTATTTTTAAAAGCATTGTTCAGACAGCAGTGGTTTCTAGTCTGTGGAGTCTAGTCTGACAGGCCTGTGGGAATCCATTCACTCTTCCTACACGTCTACTGATAGGGAACTGCAGAAAGCAAGCTGAAAGCTGCCAGCAGGTTTACGTGCCCGTTACAGGGATCCGCATCCTTTCTGGAAATCTGCAGGGATCTCCAGAAAACTGCCAAGTCGACACAAGGGAAACCGTTTCCAGCAAAGGTAACATCAGCAATAGCCAGAGCTGGAAAAAAAATATCTGCCAACTATTTCATTATTTTCTGCTCTCCTTTTCCCATCTCTGATTACTGTTCTCATCCTCTCTGCTCCTTTGTTCAAAAGGAAATAAAGTCTGGCTCAAATGGAGTCCAGATGGGATAAACTGAGCGTCTACATGTTGTTCCTATACCCTTTTCCATGCTGCTGCAGACCCAAGAGGCGTCCACAAAGTGTTCTCTGGGCAGTATGACTACGCATTTGGCCATCCCAAAGCAGTGCAAGACCTACGCTGCGTTTTATTCCCGGTTTATCACTTCCAGTCTGACCCCGTTAGTCAAAGTCCCGCTGCTGGCTCCGCAGGAAGCCATGACAAGCACAAGGAATGGGTGTGTCTGGTCACCAACAGCACCGAGGTTACCACCAGGCACAGTGCCTTGGCTCTGCTTTTACCTTTTCTTCCTTTGCCAGGTTAGCTGTCCTGCCAGGGTCATTGTTCTGCTGTACAGTCGCCAGGGCCCATGACCAGCCAGCTGCAGCACCCTCACAAAGGAGGAAGGAAGCACCAGCCTTGTTTTGTGCGGCTTAGGGTACCAGCGACATGTACAGCCATCGCTGCTCTTCCCATCCCCAAGGTAGCGGTACCTGACAGCAGCTGTAAGGGCACAAAGCTGGAATTCTCATCTGCCTGCTGCCGTTGTTCATTACTCTGTGATTTGGTTACAACTGCAGGTTGTTTTCCATACCGCCCATGACAGTGATGATCAAGAGCTCTCAGCTGCAAATAAAAGCTGGTGAGGGGCCTGGAGAACAAGTCCTGTGAGGAGCGGCTGAGGGAGCTGGGCTTGTTCAGCCTGGAGAAAAGGAGGCTCAGGGGTGACCTTATCGCTCTCTACAGGTACCTTAAAGGAGGCTGTAGCGAGGTGGGGGTTGGTCTGTTCTCCCACGTGCCTGGTGACAGGACGAGGGGGAATGGGCTTAAGTTGCGCCAGGGGAGGTTTAGGTTGGATGTTAGGAAGAACTTCTTTACCGAAAGGGTTGTTAGACATTGGGATGGGCTGCCTAGGGAAGTGGTGGAGTCACCATCCCTGGAGGTCTTTAAAAGACGTTTAGATGTAGAGCTTAGGGATATGGTTTAGTGGGGACTGTTAGTGTTAGGTCAGAGGTTGGACTCGATGATCTTGAGGTCTCTTCCAACCTAGAAATTCTGTGATTCTGTGAAAATTCATGTGAGTGAGCCCCAGAACTTTTCAGGTTTCTATAATGAGACTCAGAATTGTTTGAAACTCACCTTTTACTACTTAACACACACTATGTGTTAGGCACGACAAATATGAGAAGTGGCGGTATAAAACATAAATAAAACTTAAGTCTGAAGAAGCATTTACAAATCCAGATCTGTCTGGAGTAGCAATTAGCCCGTCCCACTGAGCCTACTCACACTGAAAGCCAAGCACTTTCCCTCTGGTGGTGGGTGAGAATTAACGGCAGGGCTTTGCTGGCTTACCACGTGGTTGCTGACATCCGTGTGGTTGCAGGCGATCTGCTGGTTTTGGTAATACTCTAGCTGCCTTTCCGCCAGGTCCACGCGCTGCAACAGGTTCTCAATGAAGTGCTGGAGCCTGGCTTTTCCCCGCACTTCTTTTTCTGCCGCTTCTTCGAGGAAGTGGTTGAAGGTAACAACTTCTCTGTAAGACCAAAATACCAGAGAGGCAACGTGTGAATAATGGGGAGAGCCCCGGTCTCACCGCTGTCATAAAATTACTGATTTTTTACTGAAAATACTGAAAATTACTGAGCTTCTCCTCCTCCTCATGGTGCTATCCCATGGTAGCTAATTACTGTCTTTCCCCTCCATTAAGGGATTTCAGTCGTTTTGCGGACACTGACTAAAGATCTGAAGCCCTGAGTGCCGAATTGAAGTTTATGGGCAGGTATTTTTTGTTTGTTTGTTTTTGTCACACTCTCAGAGCTCCTGAAATAGTCCACAGATCCCGTTGGTCCACAGACCGCAGGGCAGAAGTGTTGTTTTCATTAAGCAAAACCATTCGCCACTCAAGGTACCTGGGCACAGCCTTAGCCACTTACCCCAGACCAGATCCACCTTCTCTTTTCTTCTTTATAAATGTGCCTATCCGTCCTCAAACACCAAGAGAAGTGGATGAACCCCCAAATCACCTTCCTGGTTCATCAGCATCTTACAGCGGTAGTTTAAAATAGCTGCTGTGGTAGTTCCTAACGTAAAGAGCTACTGTGGCCATCAAGCTCCATTTTGGCTGCAGTCCTGCAAGTACTTGAAAGTGCAGCGCTAGGAGCTGGAGCTAGTGGGAGCACAGGAGATGAAGAGAGAATCTAGAGATCGTTGAGCAAGGAGTAAGTGCGTGGGAAGACCAGGTTTTAGGTCAGGAGTTTAGAAACGCTTCTTGTCTGGTAGCACAACTGGAAGCAACAAATAGCGCTGCTGACCCTGAAGGGTCCCAGCTACGTGTGGAGACGGAGCACGTTTTGAAGGGCTCTGTATACCCGTGGTGGTAAATGAGCCACTATTGGGGCCTCACTTCAGGAGTTCTGGGTGGGAAACGTCTGGATACAGCCAGCCATGTAGTACAGAAAATGGCAAATCTGAGCATGCAGGATTTCCCCAGTTACTAGATGCCTGGATAAACGGTTCCTGCTCTGCCAATGAAGCCACGTTAATTTCTGCTCTGTACAAAACGCAGGGTGTGGGAGTTGGAGGAACCAACGCTTGCCAAACGAAACAGGGCATGATTGTTTGGTGGAAATACAGCGCCTGAGAAAAAAGCATTTTCAGGCGAAACTAGGAAACATTTTGTAGCAGTAATAGCCTTTCAAAGCTTTGCTTGTTTATAACAAATCCAAATGTTCTCTGCGTTTCATCAAAGATTGTTTTAACTCAGCATACTTGTAGATAATTATTTGAAGTGAGCTGGTTTGTCTTACGAAGTTAGAAGTTAGGCATAAGCGGTCAGCTGTGGAAATCTGCCATTTAAAACTTCAAGCTGCATCTGCCCGCTCTAAGCCATAGCAGAGCGCATCAGCAGGCTGTTCACATGGCTGATCCTAGTGGCAAGAACGAGCTAAAAACCAGCACGTACTGCTCGGATGAGCACACTCCTGAAGGTTAGCTTATATGAACTTACCACAAAGTCTGGCTGAAGAAACTGAGAGGTTCCTTGTTTGTTAAACCCGTGTTTCGAGGCTTTGTAGTTTCTGTGACTGCTCAGAGTGATTTGGTAATAAAAGCCACTGAAGGACGCTGAGGAGGAAGCCAATCTAAACTCAGTAAGGTCACACAGAGGGCTTTGTTCTCACATCACTTACAGCAATAACTCCTTTAGTTTCATGAAGCTACTCTGGGTTTACGAAGCCCACGCCACTGCCGCAGGTTACTCTTCTGCAGTGGACAGGAAGCTCCAAGGACAGAAACTGACCGGGTTGGCTCTAAATCCCTCCCTTGGGGAAGGAAGGTGAGCTGCACGCAGCCTTCCAGCAGAAGCTGGGGCACAGCAGGGACTGGCCAGGCTGGGACACCACCAGCACGTCCCTGCCATGGCCACGCAGCCAGCTTGTGTGCTTGGCTGTGTCTGGAGGCCACAAGCATCACATCAAGGACCCGGCCTTTGTTTTTAGAAGGCTGATAATTCAATGAATGCTAATATTTGTAATTGTGCCAGTAAAGGTAATTAAAAAGGATTCATTAATCTCCTGCTCTGTGGCATGAATATATTACCCATAAATTTTCCTTTCCTACAAGCATGCAGTTAGTGAGCAGCACGCAGGGAGGTGGGGGACAAGGGGATTTTTTCTGGAAGACTTGGATCGCTCTCAGGAGAACAGGCACGTAGACTCAATAAATTCCCTAGTATTCTCCTTGCTTTCTAGACTACTCAAGATAACTTGGCATCCTACAAGTCACTACTTGTAGTAACTGTCGCTAGCAGCAGCAGTACCATTCTGTTATCTGTAGGATAGCAAGAAAAAAAAGGAAAAATGTATCCATCATTTTTCGCTGTTTGTTCCGATGTCTCGATACCATCTATGAACCTGCCTTTAATAACTTTTAGATAAAACTTTTCCTTTGTGCTGAAATCGCACAGCCACTCTGTGAATTCCTTCTGTGAAGACAGAGGCAGAATACGGCCACCCGCTAGGGCTCACTCTCATGCCTTGTCCTGGTAAACAGCACTTCTGTTAGTTCAGGTACTTTAGTTGTTTACACTTTATTCAGATCTCTCCTACCACCACCAAGCCCCAAGGAGCACTTGCCAATAAGCCTACTTGCTCCGAGACCTCTTCCTCAGGGAGCTCGCTCTGTGCCATTGCTGTGCCTCGGTTACCTGAGGGAAGCTCCCGGCAGAATTTTTACCCTCCTCCCCCCAGGAACAATAGGGACATGGCTCAAAGACCTCATACAGCTTCTCTGCAGCCACTGCTCATCCGTTTAATTGCCTTTATTGCCTTGTACCGTGCACAGTGATAGTGATATCATAGTGATAACCCTCTCCCTACAGTCCTATTTCTAGTATCTATTTTTAACAGATGTGATAATTTTGTGCTTATTTGTTTTCAATTTATTTCTCCAGGCCTGTGCCACATTTTGGGGGAACGTTATGCAATGATTTCCGTCTTTGACTTTGTGCTGTGGCACTGTAGAAGGATGGATGTTCCCAGCAGGTCAGTTAATGACTCCTAACGAGGTCGGGGGAAGGTGGGCCTGCGAGTATTACAGGGCCCGCTTGGCAGAGGTGTAAAACAGAGAGCACAGCAGCACAGGCCTGCTGGGCTCCGTGTCTTTACAGAACAGCCTTGTCAGCAGCACTCACCTTAGAGGACTCATTTACTAAAGCCTGGCTCAGATCGGAAGCACTGCCCTTTCTGTTTGGAGGTCTCTGCTACCCTGTGCTGACCCTTCTATATCTGGAGTGCTGCTGCTGTATTAAGGAAAGGTTATGCAGAGCTGTTAGCTCCCCCAGAGCCCCTCTGCTCTCAGAAGCATTTCCTTCCCACTCTGCTCTGCTCCATCAGCCTGCAGCCTCCTGCTTCTTCTCGTTCAGCACCACTCTGTTCTTCTCTGTAGCACCGTGAGCGCTGTGTCCTGCCACTGCGTCCTCTGCGTGGCCCAGATGATGCTCAGTGCAGCTCGGACATCTGTAAGTGTCTGTAATGGGCAGCAAGTGACTTATCCTGTCTGCTTGCAGTATGCAATACTAATATGAACATAGGTTGTATGGCGCATTGGTTTGTTGAAGGGCTACGACCGGGCAGCAGGGAGAAGGGGCAGCTCTGTCTTGGGTGCTGCAACCTCCATCAGACAGATGCTTTTGTAAGGAGGGATGACTGCTCCTTCCCAGAGAGCAGAGGGCACATTTAACTGGCAGCAGCGCGTGGCATCACAGGGGAAAAAAGCAGGAGAGAAAAACAAACAGAAAAGGGAGATGTCCAAGAGGAGCAGGAGGTGGCCGTGCTGCCAGCCAGACAGAGAAGAGCTCTTCCCAAACACTGTCAGATGTGGTAAATCAAGTCGTAAATCAGAGCAGCCTAGGTGAAATTCATTCTTTTGCCTTCACCACTAGGTCGCAGCGTGGTCCCTGCAGAACCAGCGAGCTGCAGTGGTTGTTTACCAGGGCAGCTGCTGGCATGCAGGCCCTGCACATGCCCTCAGTGCTGGCTTGGCACACATAAACGTGTGATACGCAGAGTAGATGCAGAGGCTGGGACAGCTCCAGCTCCTTAACAACTGACAAGAAGGGATAATGGTTTCACACATTGCAACCAAACCCTCCTACAGATACATAGCGCTGTATCCCAGGACTATTTACAGCAACTTTGACACCTGCAACTGCTCCGTAGGTGGAGACAGGCACGAGGCTCCGGGCAGCCTGCACCCAAGCATCAAATCCCTTTACAGAATTGCACTCTGCCTAAACTGGATAGAGAAACAAATTACGCTATTATTTTACCTAAAGACGGGGAAGTTCCTACCAAAGCAAGTTTCCATTTACTTGAGAAACTACTTAAAATATGAACAGCCATTAAGTATTAAGGCTGCTGACCCGATCCATCATCCCTTTGGCTTCTCTGCCTGAAGGCTGCTATCTGTTGCTCATTAGGCTGCGGTTTCACATTCCTACAGCACTATCAGCACATTTGATTTAAGAGGTTCACACCTCCTCCTCTCAGAAAGTTACTGTCCTATCGGTTGCACCCGCTCGCTGGGTTGCGGTCTAGATCTGAGCCCTGAGCTTACTGGGGTGACCCAGCGAGGATTAAAATGCTTTATTTCCCAGACCCATTTTGTGGGCCAGTCCTGCTACACTTCAACCAGTGCAGCTGACGGGGGAGCAATGGCTTGAGTGGGAAGATGAAAGGACATGGGGAAGAGGGAGCAGGACCCCTGAAACCAAGGGTGGAAAACCAACATCTAGCTGTGGTCATCAACAGCAAAACTGGTTTGTTGTACATGTGATACTCATGTTTAAAGGCAAGCTGTTATTTCAAAGAAGCCAAAATTGCAGCGATCTTTAAAAGCCAGCTCTTAATCCCATTGTCAAGCTGTTATTTGAACAAATAGTTTCAATAATTGCAAATTTCAGGTGAAGCCAGTGGCAAAAATAACCACTCACCACAATAGCTATTCTGAAATAGCCCTTTTATTGCAGGCTATGCCAGAGCAGAGGCATGACCAGACGGTCTTAAAACAAACGTAATAGATTGGTTAAAGAAATTACTGTCAGAGATATGACAACTTACTAGATGTATGCTCTTGCCCTATAATTAGGAGACAAAGTGAAATTAAGTCACCACCGAAGACCGTAACTTCAAATACCCTGTGTAGACCCCCTGAAGAAAAAGGTCAGACTCTGCCAGTTTCACTGTTTTTACACGACCTCCAGAACCAAGGCTCTGGGTGTCATCCAGAAGGAGTTCATAACTGGGTGTATTTTCAGTGGTTTTCTTGCCATCTTATTCAATACGCTCTAACTCCCTTTGGGAAGGCTCCTGCATTAGCTTTAACATCACAGTGCTCACACTGAGTTGTGTTCTCCTTCATCAGACATTGAATAATCCCTTTCAGGGCACATTTTCTAATTAAATCATTTGTTTGCTCAGCAGCTCTGCTGAAGGCTTGACGCTGTGGCCATCATTCACCGAGACTGTTCAGGGTCCAACTAAGGCAGATTGGTAAACTGGGACCTGCCTTTAGGAGCTGTGCCTGCTTCTCTAGAACATCCTCTGCCTCCCAGATAATAATAATAATAAAAAAAGATTTTGGCCGTTCAACTTTCTAAGTTTGATGAGAGAAGTGACACAGCAGCACCTGCTCTAGGACTTCTCTGTGCCTGGAGTATTACTGCTTTATCTACATATTACTATAGTTAGCGCGGTACCTCCACCTGTCCAACCCTTTACAACTCATCTCCATACCAGTTGCCAACTTTTTCTCTAAAAAAAAAAAAAAAAAACTTCTAAAGGAGAGTTTTTGTGACCTTATCTAAGAGTTGGACTAGAATTTCTTTTCTCTTTACAACAATTTTCTTTTTTAAACCCACAGACTGATCTCGAGTACCCCATCCCATTCTCTGAGATCTGAAGTGCTATGGTAGTGACCCATTTCTGGTTTTCACATGCACCCTATCCCTGATGTCCGGGAGCAGGGGCAACCAGTCAGAACCCAAAGGAAGACAGCTTCCCTTTACTTCCTTTGAAACAGGGTGCCAAAGATGTTTCTGGGAGGAAGGGGTTTTCTTTTTCCTCTTTCCAAGAGGACAGAGGAAGTTTTCAGCTATAGTGGATCAATATCAGTACTACTTTTGGGAGAAGTTACCCATATTCACAAGGTTGCTCATGGAAAAAAAATACGGTCCAAAGAAACTCATGAAAGCATTTGTTTCTGAAGGTCAGCAAGTATCAAAGCAGTCCCTACGGGCTGCCTTTGACTTTTCACAATCTGCAGTGAGAGCTCCTCCTGCAATTTCCATTAAGCAGTCTTGTTTGGCTTTCTAATCATCTGGACTTCTTCCAGAAATCAAAGCCAAAGCTGAGATCCTCCTTTTTGAAGGAGAAAGTCACTTCAGCACACCACGTAAGTTTCTGAACACACAGAGGGATGAATATATAGACAGGTCTCAAAATCTACCAGTGGTCCAAGAGAAAACCAAACAAGTGACACTGTCCTTCCCAGAGCTGTGGAGATCCTTTTTTTCCCTCTCTACCACAGCATGCCATGCAGAGCTTCCTGCTAGCATCACAAAACTAGGCGTCCCAGACACTTTCAGAGGCTCAGAGTCAAAATGCTTTTACGAAGCATTATTTATATCTGTCTTCCTTCTCAATTTCCTAATTATTGAGTGATGCTTGAATTAGGGCTCCACACTGTAGTTTTCTATGGTTGTAGCCCTTGCTGTCCCCCGAGGTGGGAAATGCAGCAGCTGTCTGAACAACAAAAATCAGTTGTTCTGTGAACTCTACCTGTTCTCACGCCGTCTGATCCTCCCAGCCTCCTCAGAGTGCCTTGAGAGCGCTCTGCACTGAGGCAGCACCGCAAGGAGCAGGAGGTCAGGGCACCCTCCCTTCTATGCCCTCGTCTCACCCCAGCTCCAGATGCAGGGCAGGGAGGGGGTGAGCAAGCCCCAGCTGGTGCTGCGATGAGGTGCTGCTGGTGTTGCACGACTCCTCTCCCACGCACGTTCTCAGAGATGTTGTGGGGGACACAATTCATGCCTCTTCATTTTAGGTATCCCAAGTTCAGCATCTTGCCTAAAACACCTGCTTACCTGTGGTCCCTCTCTAGTCTGCAAAGGGAAGAAGAACCTCCACAGAGCAATTCCTCCCACTCTCAGATACTCTTCTAGAAGAAGTAGGATGAATCACGCTGTGACAGAGCCCATAGGGGGAGTTGGGCTAGATGGGACTATCAAAACTACTTCAAACTGTAAGTTACGCATCTCCACAGCCTCTTTCCAGCATGCTTTCAGATCTCTCTCTCAGTTCCACTATTACCCTTAGCTTCATCTTGAGTCCTTGAATCTTCTTGTCCATGAAGCTGACCTAGTATTTCAGAAATCAGAGGTGCTGAATCTCTCTCCCCTCTCCTGGGGATCAGTTGCACTGCCTCACTGTAGATTACTCCTACTGACAGAGGAGCCATCAGCATCTTTTCTTTCTAGTCCTTAGACTGCAGGAAGGAATGATGAAAGCCCTCCAAACTTCCTACGCTGAACTCCTACACCACCTTCCTTATTTCTTCCAAGATCAGCGTCATGGCAACTAGCATCTCCCTTTGTAAGCTTGTGAATTGGTTTGGAGGCACTCCATTACCAAGACTCTTCATTTGCATTCCTCTAAAATAAGTTGCGCTGCTCCAAAAAGCCTGAAAGGTTTCAGCAAGTGCTGAATAACCTAAGTAGCTCATGTATAAATAATACATCAGCTATCACTACATGTTTAATGGATGCACCACGAGCATGTTTTTAGATGGGCTGGGTTGGTCAGAATGACTCTGGCGACTGGTTCCCATGCCCTGTAAGCGACCCCAGGTTCGTGGTGCCGCCCACCCCAAGCACCTACTTGGCGTGGCCTTTTAGCACCGCGTCCAACAGGGCTTTGCTGCAGCACGGGAGGAGGCCATCTCTGTGCACAGGCAGCCCCTCACGCAGCGGGTGACTTCAGGGAGGAGGTGCTGCTCAGTTCTGTTACACATTTCCTCCAGCACTTATCCAGCCTTCTTTAGAAGGCAACAGATTAGAGGTGTCAGTGTAAGTCAGATTACGTACTGATGGTAGCTTACACTTGCTTCTACCCCACGGAAGCAGGGTCGCAACGCAGGAATAACAACACTCAAAAGTTAGTGACCAGAGAGCTGCTGCTCCTGAAAGCCACTGCTCAGGGGAGCTGTGCCCTACCTGCTGGCGACACCGCCACGGGGGCTGCATCGCTAGAAGTGGAGTCACCACCCGGGGGTGGACACCAGGCCCTTTTACAACGAAGGAGGAACCAAACCGTCCCCCTCCTGCTCCCCCCGAGGCTTTCGCTGCCCCAGGAGCGCGGCAGGCCGGGCCGAGCCACCAGCCCTCGCTCTCCACTTACTCCTCTCTCCTGTGCAGCTCCTCCTCGGACTCGGTGAGGCGCTGCTTCAAGGCCGCGATCATCTCCACCGCCACGTCCACCTGCCTGCTGAGCGCCCGCTCCCGCCGCTGCACCTCCTGCTTCTTCTGGGAGAGCTGCACGAACGCCGCCCGCACCTCCAGCAGCTCCGCCGTCTTCTGGGCCAGCTCTCTGGTGAGCCTGTCGATCCGCTTCTCTATCGTCTTGTCCACGGCTTCCACCATCCTGTTGAACTTTTCCCTGACGTGCGCCTCGAAGGAGGCTTTGGGGTCGGCGGCGGGGAGGCCGGCGGCGGGCAGGCCGGCTTTGGACGCCCGCTCCCCGGGCGAGCCGGCGGGCACATAGCCGGCGAGGCAGGGCACGGGCCCGTCCGGCTCCGGCCGCCCGTCGCTCGAGGCGTCGCAGAAGGCGGCGAAGGGCGCCTTGCGGCTCGGGGGGCTGCCCGGGGCGCACGGCTCCGGCGGCGAGCCCGGCCCCGCGTCCCCCGGCGGGAAGAGCGGGCTGCCCCTGCCCGGGGCTCGCCGCTCCTCGTAGCCGTGGCCGCGCTGCAGGTGCGCCCGCAGCGAGGACAGGCTCCGGAAGCGGCTGCGCTCCCCGCAGCGCGGGCAGCGGAACGGCAGGCACGGGCTGCCACCGGGCAGCGGCTCCGGCCACGGGAACCCGCTCGGCTCCGGGCCGGCCTGCCGCATTCCCGGCCGGCCCCGGCCGCGGGGGCAGCCCGCCCCCCGCCTCGGCGGGGCGAACTTGGGAAACTTCGGGGGCCGCCGCGGGGCCCCGGCTCCGCTCGCCTGGGCCGCCCGGGCCTGCGGGGCCGGGCCCCGGCCGCGAGGTGGCTGCCCCGGCCGGAGCCGGAGCCGGAGCCGGGAGCGGAGCCGCTGCGGGAGCCGTTTGCAGCAGAGCCGTAAATCAGGCCGAGCGCCGCGCCGCGGGGCGGGGAGGGGCGGGGCGGGATGGGGAGGCCGACGGACAGACGGGCGGACGGGCGGACAGAGCGCCCGGCAGCGCCTCGGACCCCCACGGAACCGGGCCACCCCCCTCCCAGGAGCCGTCTCCCGCCCGCTTTGGGCAGCCGGCGCTCCGGAGCCAAATTGAGCAGGCGGGAAGAGTTTGGCGTCTAGCGCTGCCCCGGTGCGCGCTCAGGGTCCGGGCAGCGCGTTACCGACGGCTTTTCCGTGCCCAGAGCGAAGAGCTGCTGCCCCGGGTGGGCACAGGGGGCTGTGCGTGCTGCTCGGCTTACTTCTCCGTACCACCGATGTGTGCCCGTTCTCAGTTATCTCCAAAAACGTGAGCGAGGCTGTAGAGTGGCAGCCTTTCTGAGGGAATAGTGAAATACTGCTCTTCTAAAATCTAGTGCTTCAGGCCGTGGTGGTAATACGCTGCAGACTTTTTTTATTACAGTGGGAGAAAGCACCGCAGTAAAGTTTAATCCTGTGCTGACATATCTGTTCCTGGAGTGCAGCGTGCAGGAGGAGTCCTGAACACTGAGAAAATCCGCTGCACTGATGGATGCCTTTGATGTGATTAAGACGTTCCCAGTAAATGATTCACCAGATGGCACCTCAAAGGAAGTTACTCGAATTGCATTTCAGAGTTTCAGTTAATCTCTAAAGTGTGTGGGCTACCATCCAGGCTGCGACTTTTTGCACAAGCTATTTGTTCTGTATTAACCTTGTCTGACCGTGGCCGTTTCCCCTTCTTTTCTCATTGTGCCTTGTAGGGTGCTACCTGAGGCCCCATGCACATCCAGAAGAGCTGATGTCCCCCTGACAGCTGACAGTAATGTGAGCCCTCACAGAATCACAGAATGATTTGGGTGGGAAGGGACCTTAAAAATTGTCCAGTTCCAACCCCGTGCCATGGGCAGGGCCCCCTCCCACCAGCCCAGGCTGCCTAAAGCCTCATCCGGCCTGGCCTGGAACACCTCCAGGGATGGGGCAGCCACAGCTTCTCTGGGCAGCCTGTGCCAGTGCCTCCCCAGCCTCAAAGTGAAGAATTTCCTCCCAGTATCTATTCTAAATCTCCCCTCTTTTAGTTTAAAATTGTTTCCCCTTGTCTTATTGCTATATCATGGTCCTGGGGATAGAAAATGTTGATGATGGCTTTGAGGGAGCCAGGTGATGTTCCTGTCTGGATGCATGGTGCAGTCATTTTCAGAGTACTCGTCAAGGACTGATCTCCCCGTGATGCATCCGCAAGTGTGCGTTTTACCCTATCCATTGTATGTCAGAGCTTTGTTCCCTGTGATTTAAACCTGGAGTGGGTAGAACCCAACGCTATTACTCGCACAAGCCCAGATTTACACAGCCATAATGTATGACTCATCTCTGAAGCTTTGCCAAGTGCTGGGGGAGCTTATCCAGTTTATTTGTATGCATCTCCTGCTTTCAAGATCCCTTTAAACACTTTTCAATAAGTCTTCCAGAGGGATAAAAGTTATTTAAATGAAACTAGCGTGTAACAACCTGCCTGGTGCTGCATGGAAGGGGGGAATATTGACAATATTCGGCTTTGTTAGGTGGTGATCCGCACCAGCCATGCCTGGTCCCGCAGTTGCTGATGTTGGCTGGAAAATTATAAGGTGACCTCTTCCTATTTTGAGAGTGCTCACAAGTATAAAATCGTATTTCAAAGGTGAAGTAAATTTTGTTTGGCTGGTAACTCCACTTTAGTGAAGGTAGCTGAAAAAAAACATACTGTTTGCTTTTCAGGAGTTACACTGGTTGTTTATCTTCCGATTTTTCCCCATCCTAGGTGAGGAGAATAGGTGAGTCAGTTTTGTTTTTATTTGCAGCCACTTTCCCCTTCAGGCTCACAATGCTGCAGTGTTTGCGGGGGCTTTTTCTTGTGGTGTAGAGCTGGATTCACTACTGTCAGTCTGGCTGGCTACATTCATCAGCCTCGGCTTTCCCTTGTTTGTTTACAGCTTTGCTTTGAAAAGGGTTGTCAGGAATTTTTGTCTCTCCCCAGCATGCCCACACTCCCCTCTCTGGTCTTGATGGTGTGATCCAGCCGGTTTGCAGGAGCCGTGACTCTGTGCGGCCTTTCCTTGTGGACGTTGTATTGAACTCTACATGGGTATGCAAAGATGCACGCACACAAGCACGCACCCGCTACCGCTGCACGCAGATGGGATTTGGAGTTGGGCTCTGGCAAGTACCACTGTCCCCTTGTCCTGCTGCAAAAGCTGGGCTTGGAATAGGTACGCCTCTTCAGTTCAGCTACTTTGTACGCGGGAAAGTGCAGTGTTTTTCTTGGGCTTTGAGTGTGAACTACAAATGCACACGTTACTTTGAGATGCTGAAACTGATCTGCATTCAATATTTATCTCCTTCCTCTGTTTGTTGAAAGGAAGTAGTCTAAGGGAAGTTAGTCTAAGGGAAGACCTTCGATGCTTGTAGGAATTATTCTAGTGGCTTTTACGGTAGTGGTGCCTTGGACTGGGATTCACACTAGCTTTGTGTGCAGATAAATTCAGGATGTATCAAACATACAACAAGCTTTATGTTACTGCCACAGTTACTCGTACCACCTAGTAGGAAAAAGACTTTCTGAGGTGCATTTCTACATAAGAATTGGACAGCACGGCCCTTGCAGTGGAAGAGGACGGGAATGTACACCTGGTTTTGTGTGGCTGCTCAGTGCTGGCCAGCTCGTTGCCTTCCTCTAGTTAGGGGAGCCTTAGATCTAATCACTGAAAGTCAATTTGCTTACTTATTTTTTATTTTTTTTAAGTAAAATCAGCGTTTCCAAGTGAGTTTTGCTGTCACGGCAACAAGAGGCTGCATGCTGTGAGGGTGCTCTGGGTCTGGTAGCAGTTTGCCAGGCCAGGCTTGGCAGCAGCTTCCAGCCTTCCTGCAGAACTCCTTAGCGATCCCGTAGGCCACCCCTGGCTGGAGCTGAGAGTTGTTTCACTTTGCTCTTTTCTACCCGTACTGATTCATGCTTTTCTGGTTAAAAAATGGAACAAAGCGTTCTCTTCGTGTAGGTTTGCACTGCTTCGTCCGTACCCAGAGCTGTCAGGTCATGGCGGTTTGCCTCGTGGTGGGGTGAGGTGGCTGCAGGTTGCCTTCCGACAGGCTGACTGCGTACTGTGCTCGTCGTAACGTGGGAGACTTGTATGGGCTCAAAAGCTACAGCTGGCAAATTATAGATGCAGCACCAACCTGGGAGCCTGTCCCTGGCTGTGTTCTTGAGGCACTGCCTTGTTTTTTGCAAACGACTTCCCTTGCTGGGGCCTCCCTTCCCATGTGAAAATGGGGACGCCCTACCTGGGCATCCTCAGATGTGCTCTGATGGGCAGCACATGCTCCCTGTTGGCAGCCCCATGCTTGAACCCGTCTGTGTGCTGGAGGCCTGCTCCTGCGCAGGCAAAAGTCCCGGGGCACTTTAACCCTGAGGAAGAGGCCCTCGAGGACAGCAACAGCCACAGTTGGCACCTCTTTTTCCTAGGGGGATGAACGTCTGAGCTGGAAGTTGCAACGTGCACTAGAATGAACTGAGCCTTTTAGCGAAGCTGCCTCTCCCCTGCTCCCCATGCAGGTCCCCTTCTGAGGTCCTCAGCGGTGCAGCAGCACCTCTGGCTGCACCAGGAGACCTCAAGGTCTGGTCCGCGGGCACAAGGAGCAGCAGCTGCACAGGGTCAGGACATCCCTGGTGGCAGTGAGGGACAAAACTCGCATGGCTCTCCAGCTGGAACAGGATGCTTTATATGGCCGCAACACGCCGGGCTTGCTTAAACCAGCTCTAAGCAGCAAGAGAATTATAGTCCAGGTGCTAATTGTGGGATTAGCTAGCAGATTTATGCGTTGAAAGTTGATGGAAGAGAGCCAAGAGGTAGAGAGTAATTGCTGTTCCTAGAGCTCTTCTGAAATGAGAGGCAATCTGCTGCAGGAAGGGGGTCATTCTTTTGTGGTTGAAGCTGCCCCTCTTGAAAAAAGAGAGTGAAAGACAGCAAAAAACATGCCAGGATATCTTTAAAGAAAGATTTCTCCCTACAGCAAAGCCTTTCCCTCATTGGGACTTATTAAAATATAGGCATTTTCTCCAAAGAAGAGTACAAAGCACAGCATCAAAGTGGAATTTCAAGCTATTTCGTTCTGATGGTGTTCTTTCTGCAATGGACACCAGATGGTAAGGAGCACTGCTTTTAAAAGTTCATACCAAATGCCTTCCACGTTTGAGGAATTACATTTGAAATAAATCACACTGATTTCCCAACTGTAAAAAGTGTCCAAAAAGGCCATAAGAAGGACAGAGAATTGCCGTTAATACCTAATTAGCTCGCTTTGGTGCCTAATCCTATGCGCTGGGATTTTAAAAGTTTTCAATTTACATAAGCAGAGACATAAAAAGAACAGCGTTGAAAGGCTGCTGTGGCAAATTCAGTCCTCTGCCATATCCAAGCGTGTGGGAGAGCAGCCCTAAGCCCTGCAGGAAGCGGTGGCTCCGTGGTTTTTCTTCCCCCGTTCTGC
The DNA here is from genome assembly GCA_011075105.1 of Heteronetta atricapilla. Classification (NCBI taxonomy): domain Eukaryota; kingdom Metazoa; phylum Chordata; class Aves; order Anseriformes; family Anatidae; genus Heteronetta; species Heteronetta atricapilla. Next base: position 5,856,849 of record CM021736.1, read on the forward strand.
CGCAGCCCTGGCATCTGCGCTGCAGGCAGAGGGGGCTCCTCGCCTTCCGCAGCGCTGCCTGCTGCCCAGCAGGTGAGAGCCAGTGGCTTTTAAAGCAGCGGTATTCCCTTCTCCTTCATCGGCACAGAGACCAAGCAAGGCAAGTGCCTGTGTTTAGGGGTGGTTCCTTTCTCACGCTTGCTTAAGGATCCCCTTGTGCTGTGGAAGGTGACGCCGTGGTGTTTGTATCTGCTTACAAATGCCAGCTAGGGAATTGTCCTGGTGGGTGGCAACGTTATGCCCGTGCATCTGTATCAGATACGTACCCAGGCTACAGAGAACGTGCTGAGGAAGAGAAAATTACATTTCTCCAGGAGGGAGAAAGTGTGGTAGAACTACGTTTCACCTTTTTATGGTCAAAAGATCCATTAAAGGCAGCTCACATCAGAATTGTCAGGGATCTGTCTTTAGAGTATAGCCTAAGTCAACAGATCATGAAAACAAAGCAGAACAAGCTGATGACTGACACTGATTCAAACACACAATGCCTCCACCTGGCCCTGCAAAGACAGACATCAAATACCACATAGGAATGCAGACGATAATTCAGACCTGTGTCTTTAGTGTCATTGAAAAGTAGGTTGATTTTATCGGATGCTTATGGATGTTTTTTTCCTCTTTTCTCCTCCTTTTGGCTATTATAGAAGCAGTTCATTTTCTAGTTTGCATTCCACGTAAAGGTCTGGGGGGACCAACCATTGGCCTGCTGGCAGGAGGACAGGTAGGCTGGAGGTTTCTGCACCTGGGCGGGACACTGAGTGCATTAGTGAACACTGAAAGGACTTACTAGGGCTTTCGAAGCAACTGGAGAGGGGCTCATTTAAGCCAACAGGCTTCCAATATGACAGAGAGAAGGAGGACATGATCTACAATAAAGGGGTGGACTTAAAAGGAAAAAGGAAAGGACGGAACACTTAACTAGTTCCTAAGCACGAGTGAGATGAAAAGAGAGTGCTTCTCTCTAGCTTTGCTGGCACTGTTCAGTATTCGCGTTGTAGTCAAGCAACAGCCCCAAGTGGGCAAGAAGCAACGTGGCTGCACGGCTGGTTTGCAGGGCTTTGCCACTGCCACAGCAGACTGCCTATGTTATTGACAGGGGTTTGTTAGACTCACAGGGTGAAATTCACCAGGGGACATGGGGCCAGTATGAGGGCATGTGTCATTTGTCTCTCATCGCAGCCCTGCTCTCATCGAGCCAGAATGTGTGGTGGGAGCATTAGGGCTCTCGCTTGCTGCAGAAGTGCACCTTTTCTTACTTCTGATATATGTAAAAATAAAGTCCTGTGTAATGCAAAACTAGTTCATTGTCTTTCAAGGGATGTTTTTTGTTATAATCAACATTACCTTTTGTGGATCCTAAAGCTGCAGTGCTCAGAGCAATGTGAAGCATTATCTTTAATACTTAGCACTGAAGGCATGGACTGTGGGTGAGTAGGTTCAGCTAACGGCTTTATGCACAAAGCACATTCTTTTTTAAAAAAAGGCTCTGAAGGTGATGACGTTCTCATTCATAAGGGCTAAAAAGTGCAATCAACTCCTGAGGTCTAAAGATAGGGCAGGTAACAAACAGGCAACACTGTGCTCTAGCCAATTCTATAAGGTAAGTATCCTTGGAAAGTTGTATAAAGAAAAGGTGCAGCTCTGGGAAATCCTGTGCTTCTGCCGTTGCCACACCTGCAACGAAAACATGAGAACATGTCATTTGAAGGATACATGACAGCTGGTATATAACAAGATTACTGAAAACGGATGTTTTCACATAAACTTCTCTTTCAGGCAGTAGGTTCTGAAGGCTGCGTGACTAGATGACTCTGGCTCAGTGTGAGACCGGCAACTGAACATGTCTTGACCAAAGGAAAAAATATTAGTATTGCTGTGGGGGTGCATTTCGTCTTTTCCTCAAATTTCTTGCACCCAGATGGGGGTTAGCTACATAATTTGTAGCCACAGACCCTCCCACACAGAGCAGGAATGAAACCCAAATTGATCCCATCCAAATAGGGCTTGTTCTCATCTCCTGAGCAATGGACTAATCCACATGTAAAACTCACGTGAGCCTTTCCAGGAGGTGAAGCATTCTGCCGTGCTTCTCTTCAAGGCTTACCTGGATGCTGACATTTTGCCCAAGATCTGAGCTGGAGCACGTTTTCAGCTTCCCATTCTGTGTTGAAATATTTTATCCTAAACAGGCTGTTTAGTTAGATCAGTAATTTTAGTTTAGAAATGCCTGGAGGTGAAACTATTAGTAACAATGGAAAGATTCTTCCCTTCTCATACAGGTTCAAAAGCCTGAATGCTCAGCGAGGTAGCCTGGAGAAGGCTGCTTGCTTTCTAGCCAATGATCCAAATGAGTGCCAGTAAAATTCAGTTAGCTGCACATAAACCAAGATGGTGCCAATTATACGTGGGAGTTATTACCCTTAAAATGGTAAAAGATGGTTTTGTTCTCCACCAACTTAGTGATGCTAGTTAGTGAGATATTTTAGAAGGAATGTCGAAAAATTCATGCGGCTGGGGTGCTGATGAGAAACACCTGTTCATCAGACTGGCGATGTGTGTGCTGACTGCACGAGGGCTGCCACCAAGGTTCTGGGTGCTTCAATGACTGTCGCTGCCAGTCGCCCATTTAAAGGACCTCAGCAAGAGCATTTACTTGCCTGCGTGGCCAGCAGATGTAACACGCGTGTGTGTGGAGGAGCGTATCCCCTGCTACAGGTGTGGAGAGAGGCACGCTGCTCCTGCGCATCTGGGGAGAGACTTGGAGAGGCACAGAGGGCAGCCTAGGCGCTGAAGCCCCCTTGTGCCTTTTGAAACTCTCCTGGGCTGGCGTTTCACAGGTGGAAATGGGTACAGGTCTGGAAGAGGCTGTATGGCAGAGTAGTGGTGTATTAAAAAAAATGAGAAGGCAGTGCGAGTGTCCTGAGGTATTAACAATAAAATGAAATGAAAGTGGTCTTTGTGTTAGATAGGGGCTTGCTTTTGCTTGTGTTTTCCCCCCCAAAATCTAACGCATATAGATGTAAGTAGGATGACTCAGAGTTGCAGAGATTGCTGAGGGATGGGGTCAGGGAAGGCATTCCCAAATTGGGAAGGACTGAGAGAAAGCGTAAATTCATTTGTTGGTTAAAGCTGCCTATTGCAGGTGTTACTGCACAAACACATCTGTAAGGTATCTTAAAAAGGCGATTCTCGGTGTCCCAGGTCACACCTGGGTAACTTCCAGCCTGGGTTTGCGTTAGCTGCTTACACAGCCTATTATGGAAAAATTATTTGCTGTTTGTTGACTCCACTTTAAACAACATGATTCCACTTTGATGATACTGTACAAACACAGATAGCATCGAGTGCTAGAAACGGCTTCCTATACCTCAAATTGGTTTCTGAAATAAGGCAGTAAATATATGCGTGTGTATAACTCATACATGCATCCAGGCATAGCTAGTTATTTTTATTCTTCCAGATTAAATTGTCTGTAAAAACACGAGGTGCTATTTATTGTTACCATTATTTGTAATTTAAAATGCTAACTGTGACATGAAGTGTTGTCTCAGCTCATTTAACAGGCCATGAAATGGTTAGAAGGATGATAGAAATCTCCGACAATCCAACCTCAGGTGAAATGTATTCACTTACGTTTGCTATTCAACCCCTGGTTTTTTTCATAGTGGTGAATAAAAATGGGTTGTCCTCTTAAACACGTAATGCTATTGCTAGCCAGAAATGTTTCCCTCTCGCACTGAAGAGAGCATAGGCATAGCCCAATTTCATTCCATTCCTTTCTTTGGACTTCAAAGGTAACTGAAGTAACAGAAAAAATAGCTGGAGACATCCTACAGTGAAATCGTAGTGGGCTTTAGGCAGGTGTCCTGCCCTTCGCTTTGGCTGTGAGGAGTTCACAGGACCTGGTTTGCTTTGCAGGAACTTTCTGCCCTTAGATCTTTGTACCTCAGGAAGAAGATATTTTGCTCCCTCTTATGTGCAATTTTGATCGAACAGTGATTCAACAAAAAATCGTCACCTCTCTAAAAGGCCCCGTCTCTGATCGGGGTTTGTTCCCCAGAACAGCCTTATGTCCTTGTGCGGGTCCCTGCGTCTGCAGTGCCGTGCCAAACCCTTCCCCTTTCGTTTTGTCTCTTCTGGGGCTTCGTGGAGGCACGCTATTTCACACTTCTGGGGCACTCTGAGGGGAGAGGGAAATGCTCTCCAGAGTGCTCCAAGGAAGCAAACCACAGCGAAACAAACAAAGCCAGCACACAGCCCCCTGCCCTCCATCTGGCCCCCTGCCTCCTCAGCACACCGCCAGGAGAGCACTGCCGGGCTCGGACTGGGGGTGGCAGGACCAAGCACCAGCACCGCTGGGAGCGAGGGGAAGTTTTGGTGGAGACACGGGGACCGGGAACACTTGCAACGGGAAACTGGCAGTTCTGAAACATTAAATCTTTTTTTTTTTTTTTCTTTTTTTTCCATGGATATATTTCTTTAATATAAGCACTTGAGCAGATGATTGCTCAGTGGTTTCTGGTGATCTGTTTTGGTGAGAAATAGAACATAGCTGATGTTAAAACATAAGTGATGTTTTCCTTGAGGCCCAGAGGCTTAAAACTTCTGACAGAAATTTTCATCCACAAATGGTTGTGATGTGCCTTTTAAAAAGTATATTGATAGTAATGATACGTTATTTGGTTTTAACTGAGTTTTCTTTCTCTGAAATTTCCCTTAATCCTTCCTGTTTGGGCTCTTCCTCTTTCTTGGCCTGTCTTGCATGACACATGCAGCTAGTACCCAACTCAAGACTCAGAAAAGTGCAGAAGAAATCATAGTTTTGTGGCAAGGCAGGAGGAATTACAGAGCTATACACGGTTATAGACCTAAGTATAACAGAAACTCTTGACCCAAACCAATGGCATACTGATGAGAAGCATTTCTTAGGGCAAAGTAAGAGTTTGCAGGAAACTATAGATTCCTACCCATGCCCCTTTGAATATCCTCCCCGAGACAGGATCAAAACAATCTGAGTGTGTGAAGTGCAAAGAAATAGTGTTTGATTCACCGTGGTCTTACTTCGCCTACCAGACATGAGCTGCAGTGCCTCAGTTACTTGGGATGGCAGCTGTCAGCTGGAAACGTGCCCGCCGAGGGACGGTCACTATTAGTGCCTTAGCAATGCTATGCAGAGGGATTGTGAGCGCCTGTGGCTGCCCAGAGGGTACCTGATGTTGCTCAGCCTCGAGACCATATAGCTCTGTCACTTTTCACTCCTTAGATGCCTGTATACCAGTACTTAGAAGAAAAACAGACCAAACTGCAAACTCACCTCAGGCTGAGATCCTTTGCCAGGAGTTGTGGTCTGCAGAGATACTCTAAATTGTATGAAAAAATAAAATAAAAAATGAAGACCATCTGCAAATACCCTGTATCTACCTTCAGACAGCAACCCTGCTGCAGAATCTCTCCCTTTTACTGGGAGATTATTATCAGAAGCAGCTTATGTCTGCTCTCCCACAAATAGATGGTTGGCCTCTGGATAACAAAGGGAAAGGGATTTCTGTCGCATTTTTCTCATTCAGGAGTTTATCTTTAGATTTGCAATATTCCCAGAGCACTTATTCCCGGTTTCAAATTCCATATGGCAAATCATTTAAAGGGTCTACTGACTTTCCACTTGCCCATACAAGATCAATTAGGAAAAAATCGTAACAGACCTGACGCTAAAAGCAGCCATAAAACGCCGGGTGAGATTCTCTTGTAGCACGAAATAGCGACTTCGCCAGCAGGCTGCCCAGCCGATGCTCGGATGCAGCTGTCGCGGACTGCACCAAATGTCACCTGCAGTAAATGTATCAGAAATCAAAGCAGGGTTTCTTTATTTCAATAAAGAAATACTGTATAAAGGTATGGTATGGAAGTGACAGGGTATAAAACCTCTTAGAGATCCTTTTAATACTGGACATCCTTTCAATACTCAACAGCAGAAAGGAGCTCTCCGGGTTTACATAGGACTGTCATTTTTGTGTGACCACAAGTAAAGAAACTCAAGGTAAAACTAATCTGTGAACACCTGAAACAATGTGTTTATGCTAAGCTCCTTTGGCCTCTGTGTCTAATTATCAACGAAAAAGTACAGATGATGCATCTTAACTAATTTATGCACTTGCATGTTTTAGGACATCTTCACTGGCTACATGACTGCCTTAGAGAAGATGCCTACTTCAGACTGCTCAGGTAAAATGGAACCCTCAAACCTTTCTCTTGCCAATGTTTTCACCTTGGCGGGGTTAGGCAGGAGCTTCTGGTTGTTGTCTAGATTATTGCATTTCACCTCATCCAGTCAAAGCTGCAGCAGACACACAAAACAATAAAGCAGTTACTTTATTTAGTTTGTTGGCCTTGTATCCAAGCTCAGTCAATGGGAAGACTAAGTGACCTCAGCAGGGCGAAATGAAGGAATGAGTTAAGGCTAACAGTTTTGCCTTTTATCTTAGCCTTATCTTCAATTCAATTCAGGTAAACACCCTAAATTCCAGAGTTTCTGTCCATTGAACCAGACTACGGGGGTCATGTGTGATGGCAGTCAATGGCAGCAGTTTGCATTTCAGTTTAAAATGCAGTAAGTAGAAATCAGTTATTGAAAGCCTTGCAAATTCTTTTCCATGTGCCCAGTATAAACCTTCATGTATTTCCATCTAGGAGAAATCTAAATAGGAATTGAATAGATTTCTGCTGGCACACTCTGATGGTATTCAACGAGTAGGTGTAGCAAGCTGTGGGAACTAAGAAATTAAGAAAAATATTGCAGTGCTGTCAAGAGTAGGTGTAGACATTTTGTACCTGCTAAACTAAAATGATGGGCCTAACATTTTAAATAATGTGCTGATGTAACACTCAAGCAGAGCAGTGATTTCGGCAGACAATGATCTTTCCTCTGCTGTCCAATTTCCCTAATACTAGAAGGAAGCTAAATGCTTTGCAATGCAAAGAGAGTGGCAAATAAAAGGATGGTGTGAAGGTGAGATTCATCTGAAAACGCTTCACTTAAGCAACTCCGGGAGGCAGGATATAGATCCCCTGTTTAATTCACCCCACCTGCCCCTGGCTTCTCTGTGCCAGCGCAGCAGCCCCAGCACAGGCTGCTCGGGGCTCTCCCCGTTCGGCAGCTGTGCCTCCACTGTCCACGTGCCCCTCAGCGGGGGCTGGCCCGGAGAAGAAAGCACAGGGGCAATGCTTCCATCGTTATTGTTGCTGTTTGCTGGGATTACACTTAAATTAGGGAGCAGAACAGCTGCCAGCTGGCTCCCAAGTCTCTGGGTAACAGCGGTGGCATTAAGCCATCTGCACTTGGCGTGCGTGCTGTGACGGCAGGGCAGCCTGGCTGGAGCAGGAGCACGGGGGGAATGTCTGGCCCATACAGCTCCTGCAGGACGGTTTAAAACCTGGCTCTCGTGTTCCCTGAAGAGGAAGGACTAGCAGTTTGGTGAAACGTTCACTTTTCTTAATCAAGCATCTGACAGATCAAACGAATCACAAAGGTTGATTTTATAAAAAAAAAAAAAAAAGTACTAAGTGAAGGCAAGGGAGGACCAAAGCGGAAGCAGGTCCACGTGTGACAAGCCAGGCTTTGCAGCAACATGTTTCTAACGTAGTGGAAAACTGGGCATTTGGACCAACTCAAGAGCAGGCCCGCAGCCAGCCTGAGAAGGCACTAATCACGTTAATTAGGGCTGCGTCCTCCCCGCCGAACGCCCGCTGCTTTCTTAGGGGTTCCAGCACAAGTCAGCGGAGATGCGTGAGGGCTGCAGGCACAGGCTCTTCATGCCACCAGCAGTCACATTTGGGGAACTTATTAAGACTAGGCTTTGCTGAACAGACTGTACTGCAAAATCATTCTAATTAGCATCTAAAACTCTTGGAAAGCTGCCACAGATCCCAGGGAGCTGTCGACACCACCGGGGAAAATAATTTTTAAAAAGGGCTTTAGAGAGGGTGGCTGCCTGAGGCAGCCCGGGACGTAGCTTGTCCTTTGCAGCGGCGTTAGCGTGGTTTTATTTTTGACTTTTTGTGAACGGTGCACGGAGGCAGGAGCCTTCGCGGGCCTGCGGGGGCCGAGCGGTGCTCGCCGCCTCACGGAGGCGCCGAGGGGCGGGGCCGCCATGACGCGGCCGTTGCGGCCGTTGCGGGGGGCGGGAGATTTGAACGGCGGCGGCGCCGGGCACCATGAGGAGGCTGCGGAGCGGGGCGGCGCGGGCGGAGCCGGTGAGGAGCGGGGCGGGCGGGACCGGACCGGGGCCGGGTCCTGTCCGGGCCGGGTCCTGTCCGGGCCGGCCGGCCGGTCCTCCGAAGGCTCGTCCCGGTGCCTGTCGGGTTCCGCGGTTGGCGTTTGGAGGTCGCAGCCCGTGCCCTGGGGAAGGCAGAGGCTGTTCCTCGGGCAGCTCTCGCACCTGTTGCTCACCTGCTCTGCGCTGCCGGGCAGAGGGGAGGCCGCGAGGGAAGCTGCAGGCGGCATGTGGCAGAGCGGTGCTGGGTCGCTCCTCCCAGCCCGGGTGGTGCGCTCGGATTTTTAGAAAGAAGCGCCGGGGGAAGGCTGAACGGTGCTTTCTGGTGGGTGTGGAGAACTTCATATTCGCTAAATCGGGATGCGACGTCGTGCCTTTGGGTCAGAGTGGCACAGCTGTGTAAGCTATGGCCCAGCAGCCATGTACTGCTAGCCCAGAATATTTCACAGGAGCCTGGCTGAGGTGGGGCTCAGATGAAATCCGTCGTGCAGCTCCCAGAGTTGCCGTAATGATGCATACAGGTGCCCCAAACTGGGAGGGTTCCTCTGCTCACCACAGCTATGAACCTGGGGTGCCATGCTCCCTGCCGGGTCAGTGCAGGAGCACGTTCCCTGGGAGATGTCAGGGGCAAGTACTATTTCACTCTTCTGAGATGAATTTCAGCTTTATAACAGCTGATGTATTACCTTAGACTTAAAGAACGTGTAATTATTTCTCAGGGGCAGTTGTGGGCCTTGCTTAGCTTGTCAGAGTTTTGTAAAATTTGACGCGGAATAAAAGAAGACTGGTGAAAGCTATTTGCTTGGGGATGGGAGCTGAGAAGAAGGCTGGATACAGGTGCAGGGAAGGCAGATGTGTTGGCTCACCACTTTATCCTGCGCTGCCGGTGGTTGGAACCTCAGGAAGCAAATCTCAGAGGGGAAAATAAGTGGTTTGTTGGTGCTGTTCTGGGTCTCCACGTGTCAGCCGTGGAGAATATCGGTGGAGCTTCCAGCAAAACCCTGCAGTGTAAGCTCTGGAGGCCTTTGCCACCAAACAGCCCACTGGTTCCAGAGGGCATCCGTTGTGGTTTCCTGTGCATGTCCCAAGCACTTCTCTTGGGCCTGAGCTGGAGAGCTCTTCGTTTTGGGGGGTCCTCTATTCTTCTGTGACATCTTCCTTTATGGTGGTGACTAGTCACTGTTGCGTTCTCACAGTGTATCTTAATTGTCTTAAACACTGACAAATTCAGTAGAACTTGGGTTCGTCCTGCTTTGCCTGATCACACAAGCCTGGGATCTTTATAATCTCAGGGGAAAAACAAAAACAAACACTTCATACGTTGCCTGAGGAAAATGGGAAACTGTGTATGTGGGCTTAGTGACTTGCTGGCTTTTGATGTGGGACAGAAGCTTCTGTGTGGTACTGGGCCCTATTTTTGACAAGAATGAGATGCTATCTGTAACGACAGAGCTGGGAAATAAAACAAGAGCCTTAACCTGCAAAAGGGTTGTGAGGTGGCTGGAAGTGCAGAGCATTACCGAGTGAGCTGCACTGTGCTGAATGTGGCTTACGGACCTGAGCTGCTTTTTCTTTAGGGGTAGCAAGTGGGGGTGGTTTGGAAGGAGAAATGCTCTGTGAGCAGATGGAGGAGCAGCTGAAACATTAAATATCTTTAGATGATGGCATCAGGCCTTCAAAAACAACAAAACCCACTCCTGCAAATATAGGAGTGAATGGTTGGTGACTGTGCAGTTGAGTTTCCACCTGCCTCTTGTGATTGCTATAAAGGGTCACTTTCCTGTGTCAAAGGCAACTACAGACAGAGCGAGTCTGCAGGCAAGAAACCTTGCCCCATTCATGGGCTCTGGTTTTCTTTGGTATTTGAATTGTGGGGAAATCAGTTCCCTTCTATTTCTACCCTGTTTTGAGGCTCAAAGAGCTGCTGGTACTTCTCTACCAGCTGAAATACTGAACTCGTAAATTCAGTTTATTGTACTGGTTTCAGGCACTTCCTTCAGATCCATCTGCAGAGCACTTGTTTTGACTTCAGATGTACTACACAAATGAAAGCTGACAGTGCTTACAACTCCAGAGGTTGCTGGGGCACTCTTCCTTAGCATTGAAAAAGCCTCAACACTGATTTGCAATGTGCTTGCAGTGCAACCTAGTGATGTAGTGATAGTGTGCTGATTTGTACGTGTCAGAAATATTCGGGTTGTTCAGGGATGGCCATGTAACGAGGAAATGGTTATCATGGTCATCTGTGGCATCTAGCACACCTTTGGGAGACAGCAAACAGTCTGTGATCTTCACCTTAATTATCTTCTGGCTAGGTGTGGATAGACCTGTTTGTAAATGGCAAGAGAGGAGTAATGCAATTTAGAAATACCCCATTTCTCTGAGAATAAATAGGAAAAAGTTGATTTTCCGTAAGGTTTTACAATACGTTACAATACATTTTTCCTTCAGAAACCCCCTGATGCAGAATTCTAGTGACTGATAGGCCAGTTTGTCTTTCTTTGTACTTTGGAATGACAAAATCATTGGTTGCGTGACTGTGCAATGAGTCAAGGCATGGCTCTTTTGTAATGTTGTTGATGGTACCACAACTATCTGACTTCTGGTTCATGGCCTGAAGTAATCAGGTATTGAGACAGCCTCCTTGTTTCACTTCTGGGTGTTCCCTGAATTGTATGTCAACCAGAAGTGAAAAAATGTTTTTCAACCCTTTTCAGGATGGCCAAAGAAGTAAGACGACTGAATTTCAGATTTAAAATATTTCAGGTGTTGTCCTGAGGTTAGAGATTATTTAACTAGGGATTGCTATAAAGAGTGGGGTGCTATTTTATAAGCTTTGTTCAGTTAGGACTCACAACAACCATATGAGAGGACCATATTCTGTTATCCTGTGAATGACACGTTGAGGCACATGCATTTTTAGTAAATTTCAGATGCTATGGTGAGTTACTTTTAGCACCTGGGTTGGAATTTGCATGCATAATATGTATAACAAATCTGTTACCTCTTTTGTTTGACAGTATTCTCGTCTGTGTCTGAAGAGAGAATAAGCATTTTACATTTAGTAACGATTTTAATGGCTGCATATAATTAAGCCTAGGGCTTTCTATCCCAGCTGTATAATAAATAGAGCTCCTTAAAATTCAGAGTAATGTCAGTTGGATTTTTATTTAGTCTCTTTTTTTTTTTTTGCGCATCTAGGAATATGACATCCAAGAGAAGATTAACTTTGAAATCCGCATGCGAGAAGGCATCTGTAAACTACTTGCAGTGAGTACGCAGAAAGACCAACTTCTGCAAGCAGTTAAAAACCTGATGGTTTGCAATGCTCGTATACTTGCATACCAGGCAGAGCTACAGAGCCAACCTGGAGAGCCAGCCTCAATCAGAACGGAGGGATGGTGAGTAAAAGCTCTAATTCTAATGGAGCATTATGAAAAGGCCTTTTGTTTTTGTGCATTGTTAGGCAACCTGTCTCGGAAACTGGATTTAAACCCTTATTTCTGTCTCCCCGTGCATACATTTCTTACTGTTGCTTTAAATAATTACTTTATAAGATCAGTCCAATATCATCCTTTTTATTTTAGAAAATTAAATACACACAAAGAAGTGTCTAACCTCGTCTGAGGGAACAAAACAAAATTATCCAAGTCAAAATACATGTATTTCTACTTTTCTGTCTTTCTACTGCTGTAAGGTCTCTTTAATGATGGAATCATCATGGTTAATTGGTACCCTCTGCTGGTCACTTTGTTAACTACATCAAAGTGATAGAGTACAACTTCATAAATATGAGGAAAGGGCAGTTTAATCGATAATGTTTCTGCATTTTATTTCTGGAATGAGCTAAAGTATACGTGACTTGTTTGAATTACTTTTTTTTTTTTTTTCCTAATGGAATAGATTTTGGATGCAATGTTAAGAATTGCAGTGCAGGGGTGTTACTACTTTAATGAAATACTATATTGCAGTTAAGCATAGAAACTCTTCAAGTGTATGTGCTTAGCTCCAGTGAATTGTATCTGTAGGAATAATCCTGCTATTGTCTGCTTTCAGAAATGCAGTCTTACAGAAGAAATTTATTGAAGGAGAGAATTGTATTTTCTGACTACATCAATAGTTATTGTGAAAGCTGATTTTTGAAAACTAGCACTTGTAACTTGTGGTATTGTGTAATTATAGCAGTTGTATTGCTTTTTTTCTATGAAGTGATGACCTTTATAGTGATGCATCTTTTATATTTTTAATAGTGGAATAATATGAAATACATTGACTCATGAAATTTACACAACTTTTGGTCCTTGATGCCAGTGACCACAGGATGGTGATGGCACATGTCAAGAACAGGGCAGAGATACTTGGAGATGTATCTGAACAGCTGCATTGTTTTCTTAAAGTCATGGTCAGCTGTGTTGTTCACTTGACTGGTCTCAGCAGGAAGCTCTGTCTTAAGGGGTCCTTTGAATTGTCACAAAGGTCATTTGAAAAAAGATTCATGCCCTAGGCTAATTTATCTACCATTTAGATCTTATCTTTGATTGTTAATAGTGCATTTACAGTTATTTTTCACATATGGTGGATAGTGGAATTTTGTTAAAACTTAATCCAGATAAGATGACGGCTGAGAATAATTTCTAGAAGTGACTTGGGTTTTCAAATAAAACTTATTTCTTGTTACATGTGTCTGCAGTTTGTGAGTTCTGAAGATATTCCAGCTGCCTAGAGAAGTCAAGATATTTGTAGCGAATAGAAAGCTTCGTTTTACCCTATCTAGTTAGGTGTTGGGAGCAGTGGCAGATATAGTGAGTAACAAAAATTCTTCTCTGTAGATTTATTTGATGCAATTTAAGGTTCAGCTTGTGGTTTACGCTCTAGCTACTTAGTAAACTGTCTGCTTCACAATATTAACAAAACACTATTGTAATTGATCTCTGTTAACAGAGGAGGAGGCATTTCTCTGTAACCAACAATAGAATTGATAAATTAAGTTGTTCATCGATGTGTACAGAAAGAGTGAAGTTGGTAATGTATTTGAATCTGTTGGAGCTGGAAAAGACGGGAAAGATGAATTTAAAATTTTCTTTGAATACTCAGTTTAAATAAGCTTTGGAGTAAGATCTTCTAGGGAATTAAGAAAATTGATGGTGTACCTTCCTTCTGTATTATCCTCAAGAATCTAATGACTTGTATCTTAGAGCAGAGAGACCAAATTTGACTTTAAAGAAAAGCCTCTGAAATGAACTATAATATGGATCCCCTGATGTTTTTTAAATGCTTAAAGGGTTGAGTTACAGAAACATAAATGTGTGGATATGAGACCTCATATTTTTTTTTCCTTCTTGGCAGGTCGTCAGGTGCTGGGACAAAAGACCGGGTGGCATGCAGAGCAAAAGTTGCTCTATCAGGTAAGTGGCTGGGTTGTCAACTTAACTGTAGCAGCCAATTGGCAGGGCAATAACTTGTAATACAAAATTATACAAACAAGATGATATTTTTGAAGTTTTTCTGTGGTTCAGGGGTATAAATCCTCTTGTGCTTTAAGGTGATTAGTGCTTTTAAGTCGCACACTTGGTTTTAAAGATCCCACCAGGCATTTATATTTTCCTTTCAGGGACTTTCACATTGGGAAGTGCTTTTTTTTCTGTTTGTCACTAAACACTGAATACCTTTCAAAACTAAGTAAGTGTATATGTGCTGAAAACATCCTCTTCCTCCTCCCTCTCTCACCCCCCCAACAAGCTTTTTATGTGATCTAACAAACTGCAGGCAGAATTGTAAGTAGTATGCAAATATCAATGTTCTTTAGCTAGTGCAGGTAACTACTAGAGCAAAGGTATAGTGTGGTATGGCTTCAATGCAAATTAGCAACAAGAATATTTACTAGTGATTTCCAGCAGGCTGATAAACGGTTTCCTTGTCTGGTCTCAAATTTCATCACTATGAATTTATCACTTGATCTGTGCCATGTTCAGCATGCCTGTAGTTGCTTATTATGGCTGCTCTGCTAGCTTTTCTAACAGATCTGTTTGTGCTTCCTGAGCTGCTGCATTGAAAACATTAAGTAGGGAGCCCTTCTACATTAACTGTTTAAGTTCAATCCGCATATTTTGACATATCTTTAAGAAAGGTAACTTCTAGTGGAAGAAGAGTGGTGATCACGTGGTACAGTAATGTTTTCTGCCAGCACAGCTGTTTGCAGAATGTATATCTGTCTTTCCTCCTTATGGTAGTCAGATGAAAGCATCTGTTTGCCTGTCTGTGCTATGGTTGTACCTGTCATTGGATTTATAGAGTTATCTGCTGTAAAGATCATACATACTTCTGTTACCTTCAGAACATCAGAATTGCATAAGGGTTTTTTAGTTAAAAGAAAAAATCAAGTTGTGTGGGATGTGAAATACTAAGCTAGTTTTGATGGGACAAGAGGATGCGAGGGTGAAATATTACCATCTATGTGCAATCTCTTAATGATTTTGTTGTGTTGTTAATATAGTAGTTCTCACACTGGCGGTTATGGTCCTCAGAAATGTGGTGTAGATCATGGAGAAGAGCTATCAACTACCTCATTCTGAACTCAGGCCTGTACGTGCTGGGATGCTGCCATGCCTCTTCAGATTGCAGGGAGCCTGGCCAGGTCCTGCTTAGAGCAGGAAAGCCTAACTGGCCTCTGCTTAGAGATTTATGCCTTGTAGAGATCATCTGTTACCTCCTTATATGTATCTCAGACACATAACCCTGTATGTGTCTGAGAAGCAGAGAACTGTTACATGGGAAATAATTACGTATGCTTAGCGAGGGCAGGAGCCTCTCTGTGCTATTCCTGATTAGAAATCCTGGCATGATGCTGATACGTGCCCCCCAGTTCCTCCTTGCATCGTCCTGTGACCTATCATTCTATGCCCATTTAGCATGCCAGATCAGGCCCTGTCTGCTTCCACAGCTGCAGTATGATCACATCTGTGATGTCCCATTATACGTAATTCCCTGTCTTTTCCTTGTATAGAAAATTGAGCATGCTACACTTCTTCTCTCTTGTATGCTGACCCTCAGTGGATTTGCAGCTGGGGTTGCTCTGCATGTGTGGAAGGCAGGCATGCATATGCACACGCCTGCCTTGCTGAGAAGTGAATACAAGCAGCAGGAGTCAGGAGATACGAGGACTGAACTGGCTGGGAGAGGTTGGAGATGAGGAGTCAGTGATAAACCATGTAATATGAAAGGGCATGTAATTTAAGAATTGAGAATACAGAATGGATTTTTAGGGAAAACTAATCCATCTACTTTTAAATATGTTAGTGGCACGTGATTAGTATGCATCAGAAGCTGTGATCACGTGGCCAACACTGAAAGTTCAGGAACAGCTTTTTAAGAGTACTGAGGAATGCACTCCCACGGAAAGCACCTGTATGTCAGATACAGAGTGGGGAGTGCATTTCTTAATACATAAATTTGCATAGTCCTTTTATCCCCCACATTTGTGTAAATTATGTAGTTTGTTTTACCAATCAATTATTTTGTCAGAAGACAACACATTAAATGTTGATCAAAAAGCATAATCATAATTTAAAGTAATCCTGTGAAGTTCTAATAAATGTCAAAAGGAATCATTAGCTTAAAACCTGATAAACTGTAGTGCTTGAATGTATCAAATTTGAATCCACATGGTTTTATAGCTAATTGTAACTGAAATTAAGATCTGTGAAAACAGATTTTTGTTTTTGGTAAATGGCAGTTTTTTCAATCCACGGGTGAGTTGAAAACTGATTTTCAAGCAACATGTTAAACTTGTTCATGCAATTGACAATCTATATCCTGATGATTTTCTGACTAAGGTGTAAATTTTTCAGCTACTGTGCTATTGAAAGTGGCATACAAAGCCAATCTTTAATTACTGTTATTGTTAACAAGAAATATCAAGCGCATTAAAATTGTCATTCATGCTATGGATAAAGATGCTAAAAGGCTTTTATTGTATTCCTTTATTTTTGCATATTTATACAAATTTATGGCCTTTGCCTTTTAGGGAAGAAGTGTTCTGTGCTTTGTGTCTCTGACAGAAATGAATACTTATATTTATATGTAGCATTTAAGAGAGACTTCTGCAACTGTTTTAAGGAACCTATTTTTATCTGTTTCCTTACTCTAAAAATAATTAAGGCTTTTAAAAATGCTTACTATGCAAGTACATCTTTAGAAGTGAAAGGCAGTTTCAGAAAAGGGTGATCTCTGATTTTTAGGAACTAGTGGTGGTCTAAAGCTGTATACTGGTAGTTCACTGTGAAAGTTCATTAGATTTCATGAACACTTTTAAAATTAGATGACTTAGCAAGTTTCAAAATGGAAACATCATCATTAGTGAGATGTCCCAGAGTAACATAATCAAAATTAGTTTAATAATTTTCCTTTAATTTAACTTCTGAAACAGTGACTATGTTTATGTAGCTTTACTTAAAACAACAAGAAGTTGAGCATGTAATTCCCTGTCGGAATACATGACAAATAATCTGTTGGAAAAATAGTGTTACTGTTTGGCACAGACTGTATGTGGATTTTTCCATTATCCTCATATGAACGGTGGAGTCAGCAATGCTCCTGCATAACAATATCGACGATTTTTATCAAAAGACAGCTGAGGTATTGCTGTTCACTGCTGCCATCCTGTGTCACTTAATATATTGCATATACTTTTAAACAACATCATGTTGTTCTTAAGAAACCAACTTTGGATTTTTTTTAGCCCCCACTGCATTTATCTTGTAAGAAGGGACGAGTAAGAAACTTTGGATATAAACTTGTGCCCTCAAAACTGGCAAAAAATATAACTCAGTGCTGTATTGGATTGGGTAGGTAAGCTATAAAGCTTGTCGAAGAAGATATTTTCTTAATATTAAAATGACAGGCATGATTTAAAATAATGTTTCTGTAATTGCCTTTCTGCTGCAGTCCTGGTACAGAAGGATATTTTCTATTAAAAAAAAACCTATGGTCTTTTTATGCCAACTAAGACAATTCTAGCTGGGTATGTGATTGCAAGTGGTATTTTCTCTGTGGTTAGCAAAACAAGACTTAAATGCTTGCAATATCCGTATCCTGATTTTTCCATTAAAACTGGAAGTTTTTCCTCTTGCAGTTAGAGGAGTGGTTTCCAGCACCAGACAAGCAGAGTTTCAGTTTACATCTTTGCACAATAACGTACTAAAATACCTCAAAGCTATACTACACAGCAACTCTGAAATGTTATTTGGGGTACTTTCAAATTAGATTTAAAATAGTCTTTGTGCTAGCATGCTTTATGAAAGAAAATGTCACTTCAGATTGAGCTAATGTACTTTTTTTGGATGTTGATAATAAAATTGAAATAGTTCTACTGTTCATTGGGTAAACGGTCCTGTTACCTCCATAACACTAGGAGAAGAAAAAACAAATTTTTTTGTATTTTATTTTGAACACAGTTTTGCAGTATTGCCTAGACCTTAATTTCCCTGTCTTTATCCTCTCTTTAGATATCCGAATACCATTAATGTGGAAAGATTCTGATCACTTCAGCAATAAAGAAAGTATGTAAGATATAATGAACTGCTGTGAAAAATTTACAGGCATAAGCAATTGCTTAAAACTTCATGGGGAAGTCCGTACTGATCTCAGCCCTGTTTTTTGATCTTTCAGTAGGTCCATATTTTACTCTGCTTGTTGCATAGTAGCTCTTAACTTGAAGGTGTTGGTTGTAGCAAGCTGAGGTAGTTCAAAGTCCTTTGGTTCTGTATATTCAAACCCTAATTTTTTAAAAGTCCTGCAGAGGAGACTTTCCAGAGGAATCAAAGCATAGTGATGTTATTAACTGGATAGCTAATAAGTTCCCAATTAAACATAGTAAATATATGTTTAATACCCTTTCATTGTCTGTACTTGAAAGGATATATTGGCAGTTGTTTCCAGTGAGAAATTTAAATGAAAGTTGTCTGTTAGTTTTGAATGGATTATTAGATAGTCTTCAAGTACATGCATTTTGCTGTGTCATGGAGATTAACCCCAAATCCGTTCCAGCTGTCACGTGGCATTGATTTCAGTTTGATTTTCAATAGGGTCAGAGGGACTAAGCATGGCAAAATAGGCTGATCCTATATAGTATGTTCATAAAATGATACTGACTCAGTAACGATTTTCTTTTTTTTTTTTTTCTTAAATGGATTTTATTAAACAAAAAGGAATTTCTACTAACGTATCCGATGTTATTAGTATAAACTGCCACTAGATATCAGACAAAAAAGTTGAGCAGAGGTACGTATGTGAATGTTGTACCTATACAGTAGCTTTAAAAGTTCAATTATCATAAAATCCTATGATATAGAACTTAGGGTGGGAATAATTTGAGGGCAAATTCTTAGATGTTCAAATTGCCATTTCTTTGTTGTTGTTTACTGAAAGCATTTAGTATTGTGATGTGTAATAGGTATAATAAAACGTTTATTTGACTCTTCCCAGGATCACAGCGCTATGCAGTGTTTTGTTTGTTCCGAATGGGAGCTGAGGTTTTTGATACAGAGGTGGCTATTGTGGATAAAGCAATAACAGATATCTGTTTTGAAAATGTAACCATATTGTGAGTATAATTTATCTGTGTTAAATAAAATACAAATATCCCAGTTTACTTTTGAAAGTGGATATGACTGAATATGGTTGGCTGAGGTCCACTAAGTTTTTCTGTGAGCAAAGGAATCGGTAGAGTTTCTGTTAATTTCAGTTCATGGTGGATCTCTGCCTCTGGAAGTTGTTTTTTTTTTACATAGAGAATGATCCTGGTTGTAGATATATCACTTGAACTGTGTTTCTTTTCTTTTATTATTTTTTCCGTGCTGAGGCATTTTATTTAAAGATAAAACAAACTTGTAACTCATGGACAAAATCATATCAACATGAAAAATGGAAAGCACTACAAAAATACACTTCCGCAGGCATGAATGTTGTACCCAGTGTTTTAGGTATTTTGCGCAGCAGGCTGTGGTCTCTTTTGATGTTCCCCCAAGTCACAGTTTTCTTAAATCAGATGTTACTTTCCACTCCTCATGTTCTGTTATACCGATTTGAGCATTTATTATATCTACAGCCCTCATACTGGAAGAATACTAGACAGGAAATTACTCATTTATCTTTAAAGGTAACCTGGAAAGGAATAGAAAGGTGTTCTTATTTACTTTTATGTTACTTTATACATTTTAAGGAGTCTAGAGAGACACTTAACTATTTCTCTTTTTCTATTTTTTCTTGTGTGCTGCTTTATTTTTTATATTAGCAATTTAGATTCAGTCTCCTGAGGGAGACTGACTGGAAATCTAGAACTACTGAAAACTTTAAATCAAGATCTTGAAAACGGAATAGTTGAGAGAGCACAGATCCATAAATCAAACTTGCTCTTTAATACTTCTTCAAGTTAAGAGTAGGGGCAAAGATTAAAATTTGATTTTTGAAAGATACAACTGTTATTGGAGAAGTGACCGCTATGATTTCCTGTGAAATACAGTGGGAAGAGTCATTCAAACTTCCCTTGTATGCCCAGAGATAAAGGAAAACTTACAAAAGCCTTTAGGATATTTTCCTTATGGATATGTAATGAATGATTTGTACGTGAAAGATGAGGTTAGGCTTCTGGTTTGACTAAGCATGAGAATATGAGAATTGGTAGAATTGAAAACAGACAACAGGGTGTGGGCAGATTGCAGCAGCAGGTAATTGATGCTATGAATGACAAATGTGTTGGTTGTGAGTGAGATATTATTGAAAATTTCCTGTGAAGGGGTGAAGGTGCAACTATGATACTGCTAAAGCAGTTCCCCTGATTGGGGATCAGAGTCAGGACAGGTTTTCAGCCATGTGATTTTTGCATAACAGTAGAGGGCAGATTGAAGTGTGTTTGTGTGTCTTGCCTGTGTATTTCCATAACATGATTTTTGTGTTTTTATTCCAGTTTTTAACCTAAACATTGAATTTCCTGTTTGCAACTGTTTATGGTTTAATTAAAACATCCATCTCATGACTTTAGCACAAAGTTACTGATGTGTACTCTAGTCTTGAATTATATTTTTATGAATATCTTCATCTGAGTCTGATATAAATCCTTCCCTTGATTGGCAATATATGTTACTTAATGTATATATTGTAGCAGCAGCATTCCTTGGCTGTGTAATACTAAGTTAATTAACAAATAATCTGAAACTTTTTTCCTCACCCCCTTCAGTGATGAAGCAGGACCAGATTTCCAGGTGAAGGTTGAAGTGTATAGCTGTTGTGCAGAGGAGTCTTTATATGTGACAAACACTCCTAAGAAACTAGCAAAGAAGCTTAAAACCTCCCTCAGCAAAGCTACAGGGAAGAAACTCAAAGCTGCACTGGAAGAAGACAGCACTGAGTCCCTTTTGCTCACTGACCCAGTCATACAGTAAGACCTACATATGGATATTCTGATTTTTATCATATTTTTAAAATAGAAATGGGCTAAATATATTGCTAATATTTGGAAAATTGCCAAGAAAGTGATTATTTCTGTACTTAACCAGGTGGAAAAAAATTAAATAGGAAATGAGAAAGTAGGTGTGAATTCCATCTATGTAGCTCAGCCTTGGGGCCTGGTTCTGATCTTTAACCATGCAAGTAGACTTCATCTTTCTTATGTGCACCTGGTAAATCCACTATTATTTGCAAACTCAGTAATATTTTGATCTCTGGAAGAAATCAAAATTGTGTGATCTGTCTGCCTGTGTCCCTCCGTGTCTACCCATTGTAGTCCTGCCCTTTTCCCCTTTATTCCTTCCCGCATATCATTCTTGCACCTAGGCAATTTTGCTCATTCTTTACAGAATGGTAGACATGTCTAAAAGTTACAGGTTCTGTGAAATGTCAAAGTGTGCTGTGTAGGCAGGAGAAACCTTTCTTGCACCCTTTCCCCTAATGAAGCTGACAAGGCTGTTTGCTGTGCCTGGGCTGCTGCTGAGCACATGGGGGCCTTTCCACTTGCTGGATTTCAGTGAAGCTGGACTGGCCTAGGGTATTTTACATGAAATACATTTTCATGTAAATTATAAGGACATTCACAGAAATGTCCATAATTGACTTTAGCATGGAACATTTTAAAAACGCTTACTGGTTTCTCATGTTCATAGAAATATGTGCTTTTTCCAGTAATTCACCTATGTTTCCTTTAAAAAAATCTTAAGTCTTTCATGCATTTTTAATGAAGTTAACTGCCTAGCAGTATTTCCAGGCTACTTTAATTTCGTTGTGATTTAAGCAGGCAAAGTTCCTAAATTGTAAGTACTGCTAATATTGGTTTTTATTATTTTTTTAATTTTTAAGAAGGTAATTGTTACAAGGTATTACTTTTTTTTTCCTTTTTCCACTCTAGTGGCTGAACAGTAGGGAATTAGTGTCTAATTCTTACCAGGTGTTGAGAAGAGTCTTAGTTTTGCTTTATATATCTGTTTGCATGGATTATAACAGGAAACATTAAAGCATAGTCTTGTCCAACTGATATTACTGTGTACTGATATTAGAGTTCTATTGAAAAGCAAACATCCAAGAGATCTTAGCCATAGAGCAAGGCAAACTTTATCACTAACTTTCCTGTGTGTTCCACCTAACGACGATGTGTATTTCATTGTGCATCATCTTAGGGTGGTTGTGCTTTCCACAGACTCCAGCTGAGTGATGACGTTAGGTACAGTTTGCTTCAGATATAACCACAAGCTTATTTGCTGGCCATACTTGCTTGACTATAGATCATCTGTCTGTTGAGGAAGAAGCATCAGTAGACAGTCTAAACAGCTGTCTCCTCCCTCGGGTTTTGCTTTGAGTTTCTCAACTGTAATTTATTATATTTTGCTTTCCTCCATCTTTAAGTTTGAGTTTTCTACTGTAAATCATCATCTCACAGTGACTGTTATTTCTTAACAGAATTGAATGAGTAATGATGTGTTTAATAATGGCTTTGCTAGCTGATTAAAAAAGATTCTCAGAAAGCAAAGTGTAAATGCAGAAAATAAGTTGTCAATTTTTTTGGTAGCTTCCTCTTGGGATTTTTATTATTAAGGCCTTGGTGTGTAGCACTTAAAGAGTATGAGGGATTGCATCTTTCAAGTGTTCCCACAGAATTTTACTGGTCCAGCAGGTGAAATTAAACCACCACAACAAAAAAAAAAGATAAATTCCTGTATTTTAAGAGCATGTTTTATCTGTAGATTCTGTTTGTATGGGCCTTTTCTTTTCAATGCACACATGGGATGAGATGGTCCCTTTTCCAGAAACTCTGTGATCCCTCTGTGTTAAACTCCTTGGCTTAGAAGGCTCCCTGTTTAGTGAGGAGACTGTTGGACGTGTTACTTCTTGGAATAGCTGGGTGACAAAATGCTTTGAATGGTTGCTTCCCCTTGTTAATATCAGTTATATTATTATTCTCTGTTTTTAATTATCTATCTTTTCATTTTATGCAGTTTCGCCTGCTTCATTTTTCTATTATTATTTTTATTATTATTTACATTTGTTGTAGAAAAAAATGCTTAGTGCAGCTATACTACTGAATTCTAGTGCTTGCGCTTGGACGAAGTCATCAGGGGGACTCCTTGCAGCACAAATTTATTCGCTTGCAGAACTGGCCTCCACATGGCCTTGTTGCTACTGCCCATTACATATTGTCCTCCTTTGGGCTGGAGGCATGGCTTCAGCATCCTATCTTTGAGTTGGAAAATTCAAGTTGATATTTTGCTGGAAGAGCATAGTCTGATCTAATTGCAACATTTTTATATTCAGGTGCTTTTTATGACCCGAAGATTATATTTACTTACACTTTGTATTATTTAAGATGCGATTGGAAGGTGAACATTGTAGGCTTTTTTTTCACTTGCAGATCTTCCACTGTGTATATCTGGATGAGTAAAATAAGACTGGGATTTTTAACAGTAAGATTAATATTCCGGAACAGGTTCTGGAATCTGAGCTGTATTAATTAGTATGCATTGATAATAGGGTGATATAGATATACCTTGTGCCAGTGTTTGCTTAGCAACATCAGTCCCTCTGCCTCTTGATCGGTAAACAGGTTTAACAATGAGCCTTTGCCATAGGCAGGCTGAGGATATTTTTTTTTGCAAAGTTATTAAATGGAGAAATATTACAGATATGCGAAGTACTGCATGAGCTGCAGCAGGCAGATTGTTCTTTGCTGTACAAAGAAGCTGCCATTTAAGGCAGTTAGCTACTTCTGTGAAAAGTATAGGCAAAACACACTTAATAATCCTGATTAGCCTGTTAAGTTTGAAAAACAGTTGCAGATAAAAACTTCTAAATTATATTGAAGTTGGCTGAAAGGAATGACTGTTATGCTTTAGAAAGAAAATGTTACTGTGAAGCATATTTTAAAAGTGAAGTAGCTGATTTTTTTGGCAAGGTTGTTGTGGTAATTAGTCATGCTTTAGAAAAAATAACTAAAATCAGCACAGAAGTTTTATCTGTGAGAAGAAACTGAGCCTTTTTGTACTGCTTAAGTAGACTGGTAGTGTATAGCTTAACTGGATGGCAAAACATAACAAATGGAGAATCTTTTGTTAGGGAGCAGTCTAGGAAGGAATATATTCAAATGCTGATGAGTTTTTGTTCAGATTGCCCTCTTGAAATGTTTCATAGCAGTGGTTCTTTGCCCAGAGTGCTAAAACATATTTAGTTTTCTATTTATTGCCTTAAATTAGATGTGTAACAGACCTCCCTGCTAATGATCTTATTTTTCTGGCCTCTTGTTTCACTGGGGTTAGGCTTAGGTAGGCATCTGCTTTGTTCCTCTGCAGAGCCAAAGATTTTAAAACAGTACGTGCTCACTCTGCTATTAGGAAAGATAACATTTGGAAAATACATATATTTTTCTTTAGTGATGTCAGTTCAGTACTCTGTTCTCACCTTTTGCTCTAAGCTATTTTATGCTATACAGAAGATATTTTAGGGATTTAATGCTAGATCCTCTTAGGGGGAGCAGTTAGTGATTCTAAGTGGTTTGTTTTCTTGTGAACTTTGTTTAAACTGCTATTAGCCAGGTGGAATTCTTACTGCATTGCTAGACTGTAAATCTGTTACTCTGTCTGAAGAGTATTTGGGGAAAAAGGTTAAACATGTACCAAATTTATACTGGTTTATTCCAAGAACTGCATTCCACCTACTGTGCTGAATTGCAAATGTGATTTTTAATTATTATTATTCCCCCCACACCCTCCCGGCAAAATCTAAACCAAAGAGATAGCATTCTGAAACCTGTAAGCACAAAAAGTGAAAGAGTACTACATGCTACAAAACTGGCTGTAGGATTTCTACACAGATTTCTTTTCTGCATGCAAAGATTCAAACTGTTGCATACTGTTAAGTGTGTGTATGTGTATATAGTTTATAGAAGTTGTTTATAGAAGTTGTTCATATTTAATATACACAGTCAAAGTGAAAGAGCAGAGTAACATGGAAAAGCAGTATAAAACTTCTTAATTTTTAAACCTGTTTCTTTAAAAAGCTTGTCATCAGTTTTTCTATAGTTATACTAATTTTTGAACCTATTACCAAACCTGGTTGGTTTAGGCCTAGGAATGTAATCTGCAAACCTATTAAAAGTTGTTTGGTGTCTGATCAGAGAAGAGAGATGCTTTTAGCATCCTCAAGGTGCAGGAGGCATGGAAAGCACAGTCCTTGTGTCTGGGTTTGGCAGTGACTGGTGCACCAGTACACCTGAGCCAGCTCGGAGGCAGTGGCTACGTGAGCCATCTCCTCTTGAGCAGTGGGTCCGAGGGAGGTGGGCATGGAAACTGCTGTGGGGACTGAGCTGATGAGGCCTCGTGGTGTTGGCAGGGAAGTCATGGGGTGGGAGGCAACGGGCTACCACATGGGTGTGGTGGTTTTGCTCAGGTTGATGGAGCTGAGCTCCGCACTACTGCTCTCTCACTCTGTCCTCCAGAAAGGGAAAGGGGGAGAACACCACAACGGGGTGGAGGCAAGGTCAGAGATAAGGATACAGGAATCAGTTGACCAGACTGTGGGACAGTTTTCACTTACAAGGAAATACAAAGATGTGGGAGTGCTGTGGGAAGAGGCTTGGGGATGGCAACCTGCGGTCACCGACAGGTGCTGCCTTGCATCTCAGTATGCCCCTATAGTCAAATGTGTTCTTGGGCACCTCTAGACTGCCTTTAATTTCTGCCTGAGCCATGCAAAGCAGAAATGACTTAATTGTGCCTTTTCTTTCACATACAGTGGAGCAAAGTACAACTTGCTAGCGTATACCACTTTGGGGCTGGAGAGTGCTGAGGATGGTTTCAGGACCCACAACCTTACCATTACAGGAAATGGTAAGTACATATGGTACCAATTTATGGAAATAAAAGAAAACAGAAACAGTCTGCGTTTCTCTATTTTGTAAACTAAAGAGTTTAAAGAGACTGTTTGTCGTGATACTTAATACAGAACAACTTTAAATAAAATATTTAGCTGTTCTAAAACAGGCATCTATACACAACTGAATAAGCTATAAGTTGATAAAATTTCAAGTCCAGATAAAAAATTTAATTCATTTGGGAGTTTCTTCTGTCATTTGCATCTTGATCTTATGTGAGCTGTAGCCATATACAAATTATTTCCCCGTTCCTCACAACTAGGGAAGGGTATCAGAGTGAAGAACAGCTTTTTCCTCATCAGTATGAAAAATTTTAAAATAAAATAAAATAAGCTGCAGTTGAGCTAGGCTGTTTCAGGCCTAGATTTAGCACAGGACATCAGCACATGTGCTTGCAAATTGCCTTGGTCGCTGTCTTTCACTTCTGGGACGGTACGAATTGCTGGTGGCAGGAGTCAAGCAAGATGCTAACTTAGGTACTGTGATTATGCTGCAACTGAAGCTGATATTTTAAGTAGCAAGAGTAGAGTTTTTCATACTTCATCCGTTATTTTCTTAAAGTATAGCCCTTTCTGCAATCCATCCTCTAATTGTTAAACTAAGACACGGGCCTTTGTAGCTGACTGTCACTTCTGGGAACTTCATCTTTTACATGGGTAGATTTGATCCGAAAGAGAATTTAATTCTTTACACTTCATTCATTCTGAATAAGTACAGATTTGAAGATTTATGGGACACTTGTTTCTTGAAGGTTTAGATGAAAAATTCTACATATCTTTGATATTAATTTGTAAGCCTTTCTTTATTACTCTTTTCTACTTTTTCTTCTTCAAATTTCTTTTTCTATCATTAATTTACATAACTTAGTCTGGTGAGAAATGACATACCTGGGTTATTTTGGTTCATTACAAGCATTTCTAAAACATGACTAAAGACAGAGTCATGTCAATGGAACGTTGCTTTACCTGCTTCTAATTACAGTAGAGAATGCCTTTGGCATAGCAGAGCTGAGTGAGGAGAGAGGCTGCAATTCATTGGTAGTTCCTTGGAATCCTGAATACTTTTCTAGTGCAAAAGACAGAAGCTGATATAAATTCAAGTCTTAATAAACAATCTGGAGCAAAGTGCTCACATAAAAAGCCGTGCCCCAGTTGGGGTGGGCTCAGGGATCCTACTTGGATGAGGTGGCCAGTGTGTTCTACCTTTCAAAGTGTTTCTGGCTGTGAAATTAGTTTTAGAGCTAGATTTCTTCTGTAAGAATAACTTGTTCTTGCAGAATGCTATCTCCATTTTTACTTGAAATTCTTCTAGAACTGCTGAGGATTTTAAAAAAAAAACACTTACTAAAGATCAGTCTTAATCTGATCTTAAGGGATGAAGTCTATTTGAATGTAAAGTACTTATTTATGTAAAAATGGATGTTAAAAGTTAAACTATATGTTTATGGGAACTATTCAGAACTGTGTGTGTTGTTGTTGTTGTGTTTATTTTGTTGTTGTTGTTTTGTCTGGTCTTTTCTCCCAGAGGAATCTTCTTTTTGGCTCCCCCTGTATGGAAACATGTGCTGCCGTTTAGTTGCTCAGCCTTCCTGTATGACTAGGGACATGATGGCAGGATTTCTGAATCAGCAGGTAATAAGATCTTGCTTGTGTTTATATCCTCTTCTGTTAATAGCTGTCACTTACACTCTGCTGTTAAAACATTTGTTTTTTCCTGGAGTGGTTTCTTGAGAAGCTTATTTTTCTACCTGTCCTGCCTCTAGCAAGGGGGGAGGTGGTACCTGACAGTCACTGTTTATAAACAGCATCTTTTTGTTCACTGTTCACAAACAGTGGCTAATAAGAAATAAACAATTACTTCGTGTGCTTATCAGTAAAGCTATTTAGGCTATTAAATACAGATCAAGTACAGTTGTTTCAGAATCCCTTTAGGCTGGTACCTGACAGTCCTAATAGTCCCATTGCTCCCACCTTTGTACGTACCCCTCGTGCTAGAATGGTGAATCCAACTGGGGAACAATATTTAAACTCATCCCTCCAAAAACGATTCATGTGAACTCAGTTTACTTCTGTTTCGGTTCATTGCACAACTAGGCAAACAAGATGGTGATAAGCAGAGGGGCTGGTTCATCTGTCAGGAGTACTAAATTATATGGTCTAAATTGGTCATGAAACTATAATGCATCTATGAAAGCTGTTCCAAAATCATTTGAGAGTGTGGAGATCCTAGACAAATATCTTTGAATATATTGCATACTTCCAAAGTGAAATACTCTTTATTTCTTCTGTTGTTTAATAATGTAGCTAATAAAGGTGATCTTTTTCTTACTGTAGACACCAATTCTAGGCTGCAGTCTGTGTGAACCAGTAGATTCTGTATTGTGAGTGTCAGAAGACAATAAATCTGGGAAAGCTGTAAAATACCAAAAGACATTTAAACTATTGCTAGCACTTTCAAAAGTGGTGATGCTGAAATGTTCCACCAGAGAAGGCCTTTGTTTTAAGAAAGAATTAATTCAGTGTAGAGGAGTAGCTTTGATCACACAGGCTAATCTGTGTGTACATCATACTATGCTCTTAATTTGTAGTTTATGGCTGGCAATTCTCTGCTTCTTCTCTTTAGCAAATGATAGGAAGTTTAACTAGCTGGAGGAAGCTGTACTGCGTACTGAGAGGTGGAAAGCTCTTCTGTTATTACTCACCAGAAGAAATTGAGGCTAAACTGGACCCAGCATTGACAGTTTCCATCAACAAGGTAAAAATGCTTCTATGTGGGGCTTTTTTTGTTTGCCTGTGGCTTTTTTAATAATTATTATTCTGGAAGAGTTCGTTTTTTGTTTTAAGACATACCTACAGTCATTTTAGCTTTAAGCTGCTGGTATGCAGAAAGCTTTATAGGTAGGATGTCAGTGGGATATGCTTCAGTGAAATTTGCAGTCGCAGAGGGTTTTTTTGCAAGGGCATTAAATGTTTTGGCTGTGGATATAAGTTCCTTCTATTGCGCTAAACTGTTGAACATAAAGGTGAAAAGGAGGATGTTTTTCTTTAGGAAAAGTGATAACTTGTTATATGACTGTTCCATTGTCTGCAGTCACTTAGCAATGTTCTGGGAGGCTTTTGTCCTCAGCAAGGTGGAATTTTAACAAAAGCTTTTTTGTTGTTTTGTGTTATTTGGCCACAGTCTTAATTAGAGGGAGAACCGGAAAATTGTTCAAAATATTTTAGTGCTTTAAAATAAGCTGCTTTTCTTAATATTGTTTTTGTACAGAGCACAGTAACTGTGGACGTTTTTTACAGCATTATTACTTGGTTTTGTACCCTGATAGGCGAACTCTGGATTTAAAACTTAAAATGTTTCTATTTGGGTAAAAATGTTAAGTATTTAATTTTAAATAACTATTTACATATTCAATTTGGGAATGTTACTGGAAGGGCCTTTTAGAATGGAGAGCATTAGAGTGAACAGATGCTTTCAAAAACTGTTTTTGGTGCAGTCATCAAGAGTTAGTATCACATAAGGATGAGCAGAGGAATTTAATGTTAATTGCAATTGGCTTAGCTGGATTCATCTTGTATAAGTAGACAGAAACATTTGGGAGTTGTGTTGGGCATGGGTTGATCTGGATTCTGGTGCTGTACTTGTGTGACCAGTTGATGCCAACAGTAACTCTGAAAGAAGCTCTCCCCCTTCCCAGTGTTGTTCTGGCTGCTGTATGCTGGGCAGGCAGTAGGGCAGCTGACTGATGAATTGGAGTAGGGAACTGATGTGGGTTAAAATTAGCTCGGCTAGGGGGGAAGGGTTGGCTTCAACCATGGTTCTCTTTAATGCATTCTTTTATCCAGATCTCAACATGACCACACAAGCACTTGTACGCGGAAGGAGCTGGGGCAGGATTGGCGATGTGTAGGGACATAAAGTAACAAAGAACTGCTTCTTACAACAGTAATATCAGCTCTTGGTGGCTTTAAAGTTCCTGGGAACTGTGATCGCATTCTCATGTAGAGTAAAATCTTTCTATATAACAAACATTTAAACTAGGGATAGCAATATGAACTGTTATTGTTAGGATTTTTTAATGTGCAGTGTTTTAAATTGATTCCTTAATTAAAAACACCTTTCTGCTAGTGCCTTATATTTTAACAAAGCCATCTTTCTCGTCCAGTTCATTAAAACAATGTTTATACCACAGTACATATTCAAGCAGTTTCAGTTGGATACTTCTTCAGTCACTTTTAATTATGCTAGTCAAACTTTGTCATAACTCTATCTTCTAGTTGTTCACAATATCAGTTAGGAAATGGTAAATTTTAGTAAAATATGGAGTGACTAAATCCATAGTTAAAAATGTAACAGGAATATTTTTTAAAATTATCTGTCAGGATATCTCTCTAATCTTTCCTTAGGGTTTGCTGCGTTGGTCTATATCCTTTTTTTGCTTTTCCTTGTAAACTAACCACATTCTCCTAAGGCGTTTTACTCCTTTGAGTTACCAATACAGTTAGAATCTAAAATCCAGCTTAATAAGCTTTTGCTGGGAGACTGTTTGTATGTTGGCAGAGTATCCTTACAGCTAACACGAACGAGGTACATAAATCATGTCTCGTACCATTTTGCAAAAATGTCAGGCAGCTGGAGAAGGAGACTATGAATCCTTATTGATATTAAAGCCAGAAAAAAATGCAATTTAATACATTTGCATACTTCAGTACTTAAACAGTTTCTCTTGAAAATAATGCAATGGCTGTAGATTTTTGGTTCTTTTATTATGAAATGGTCTTACAGATTAAATGAACACAAGCTTATCATATGGGCTTGTCTGCTACACATTGTTTCCGAAAAGCAATTTCAAAACCAAAGTTGAGGTTGAAAATCAACTCTAGATTTCCTAATTAAGTGTCTTCTATTTGCATACGTGGTACTGTCATTTGTAATGTGAAGCTGGTCCTTTACATGTAATTGCAAGATACTTCTGAAAAGCAATGAAGTCATCTGGATTTATGAGAAACTCTGGAAAATATTCACACTGATAAGCTTATTTCCCATCCATTTGAATTGAGACTTGAGGAAGCCATTAAGACCACCAAAGTCATTACTTCAACTTCAGATGACTTCACTGCTACTGCTGTTGAGCAAGAATGGTTCTGCAGTTCCTATTATGCAAGTGTTACTATTATTGTTCCAGCCAAATGTAATTATAACATATTATATTGCACAACTAAGTAGGAAAAGAGAAATGATATTTTCTGTAGCGAAGAAAATTCGCTGGAATCCAAGTTGAACAAGAAATGTTCCTTATGGTCCAGTTCCTAAAATTGTGTCGCTTTCTTTAGGCTTAAATGAGTAATACAGGCTTTGCCTACACATGATAGTTTAGCAAATAGGTGCATGTACCAACAGTTCACACTTGTTGCTCAGTATCCTGTTGTGTCTCCTTCATATGTTATAAACCTCTTTTGTGACATGGATGTGAAAGCTTCAGGAATTCTAGGACATCGCTTCAAATTAATGCAGGCCCGTGATTTCCTCCCTGGCATGTTTCACAAGTGCCCTCTTTGATCTGGTGCCGTGCAGTGCAGTAGGCCTAGAGCTATCTCCATGCTTGTACTAGCTGTTGAGGTGAGCAGGGTGAGGAGCAAATGTTTTCAGCCTTTGGCTCAGGTTTCACAGATCGCTAAACAGCGTAGTACGAGTGAAAGGAGAAAATCAACCTGATGCTTCTGTAGACTTACTGCGAATGACAGTTCTTGTTGGAGCATCTGTTCTGGGTTAGGTCAGGTAGAGAAATTTGTTGGAAAATACAGTGATGGCTGTAGCAGTATAACTTCAAGGGGACCGTGCAGTGTTTTTAAGAAAATAAGAAGTACACCATGGGACCAGAACAGAAAGGTATTGGTACAAGTTCTTAATCATGTGAGCATTTAGGGAGCCAGGACAATATTTACTATGAATGTCAGGCAATTCCAGTACTGGTGCACTTAGAACATCCCTGAAACTATCAGTGTTGTGTGTAGTAATGTTGCTGTCCCACTGTCTGGCTTAGACAAGCCTTTGTACATGTGAAATTACAGCACAGATCAGTTAAATGTCCCCAGATATCTCGTGTTGTATTACTCAGTTGAGTTCTGCAATTGCTTGAAAATGACTGGATGTGGCAGGGGAAGCAAACACAATACCCAGATACCACACAGCGGACCTTGTAACACACATGCTCAAATTAAGTGGTTAGTAAACTATGCTTTATAGCTCCCTGGTGCTCCATGGAGTGCTGGCTGGTCATTTAATGATGTCTCCTCCTGGTATTTGGCTGCTGCATTGCACTGACGATAGGTAAAATGATATAGCAATATATCATAATATTGCTCTTCCATGTTATACTTACCAACCAGTGGAAACGTGGATGTTACGGTAATACAAGTTCACAAAACAATGAAGATGAAAGGAGGGAATAAAGCTAATCTGGTAAATTTGGTCTTACGCATTATTATTTTTGAAAACCATAATTTTCAAGTTAACATCACAGCAGAAACCACTGCGTGAACAGATTATTTTTTGTTTCCAATGTTGTGTATTTATTTCTTGATCTTGTTTTTTGGTATTAAAGTCATAGAAGAAAATTGCTATGTGTGTTTTGGTTTGTTTAACCTTAGAGCAGATGCACAGAACTGGATTTTAGACTATTCAATATTTTTCTTAAGAACTGTAATTTGTTTTGATGTCTTGAAGTGATCTTTATAAACTCTGCTCATCAGTGTTTCAGGATTGACTTAGCAGGAAATCGCTGCACCTTAGCAATAAAAAGCTTCTTTCTTTTGTTTTTGTTTAACTTTGTTTAACCAATCAGCTTTCCAGAGAAATGTTGTCAGGCAAAGAACTTTTTTATTTGCAGGGGAAAGGTATAGGCAAAGGCTTGTTATTTACATTATGCTTTTTTAAAAAAACACATCGTTTTCCCCACCTTCAAAAAACAAAGTATATAGAATGTAAGACTAGCCTCAGCCTCCCTGAAGGAGTCATTGGAGTTCAAGATTCAACTCAGTTTTCCCACTGCAATCGGCTGGTTGCTCTGGTCTTTACCAAGAGCAAGAGAGCTCAGCTGGTTAGCAGACTTGTTTCAGTTGTCTCTGAGACTGAAAGGTTGGGCAGTTTTATAGCATGGTACCTTAAGTCACTTTTTAATTTTTTTTAAGTGAAACTGGGCTCATGGTGTAATTCACCCAATTCATCAGCCCATTACTGTAATGGCATTTTGTTTCTCTCTTTAAATATTCAAGTATCAGATATAGACTGTTGCATGAGAATTTATCTCCTTTGAATAATAACATGGTTGTGGAATAAAACCTGCAGCAAACATCATTAAATAAACTTGTGTGTATGGTATGCTTGAAGTTCTTACCTGTCAAATGTTAATCTATTTGATTTTTTTTTTTGCTGGTATCTATGGTTACCTGAGTTAATGGGATATAGAGCACTTATGGATGAATTACTTCATCTCCTATTTTTAGACAGAAGAATTTAAATGAGCATATCCATCAGATATGCTACAAGCAG
The DNA here is from genome assembly GCA_011075105.1 of Heteronetta atricapilla. NCBI lineage: Eukaryota > Metazoa > Chordata > Aves > Anseriformes > Anatidae > Heteronetta > Heteronetta atricapilla. The sequence continues at coordinate 5,890,113 of CM021736.1, forward strand.
CTGTTAGTTATTTCAAACGTTTACTTCAGCAATGCGTTGAAAATCTGGGGAATATTGTATAGAATAATTTTGGGTTTTCAGAGTATCGGAACTAGGCATATCCCCAGGGGATCCAGTGTGTAAAGTTAATTTCTGTAGGTGTGTATTTGACATCTGTAGCAGACTTTTGACATTCGGTTGAATTGTGTAAGAAGGAAGATGGCTGATCTGTCCCCACTGTACCTTGAGGAGTGCCCCAAGGCCACTTGGAGGTCAGTTTTGCTCTCTACCCAGACACCGAATGCAATCCTGACTGTAGCGGTCGGCTTCCTTCAAAACACAGGGTGCTCTGTATGTCACCCTTGTGTAGCACCCAGCTGCTGCACGCCCTTACCATGCAGGAGGCTTCAGGGCTGGCTGGCTCTAGGGTGCCAAAACTCTTCATCCTAGCGGGATTCAAAACTGGGATCATGCTGCTCTTGTGGGCTATGCGAGTGTTAAAATAGCCCACTGCTCGTTTGGTCTGGTTGAAATGTATGTGCAAAGATATTTCAGGGTGTCTGACTTTACTTTTGTAAATAAAGTGGTGTAATTACTTTCATTTGTTCATCACGTGATGAACAGCAGTGTTTTCTGGAAAATTTTTCAGTTGTGCTCTGTGAGACTTCTAGTAAAATCTTTCCATATCTTACACGTGAAAAATGCATAAACTGTTTTTTCACTGAGTTAGTGGTAAGTGCCATTTGTTACTGAAGTAATGCCATAACAAAGAAACTAGATACCATGAAAATACCATTGGATCTAGTCTAGATGATAAAAATCAGTTGAACTATGTCCCTGAACAGAAGGGAAAACCTTTAGCGGTGCTGCTGCATGATGTTTGTGATATTAGTTGAGTGTTAGAACTAATTATTTGTTAGTTCTGAATAACTTGTTTTCTGTTTTTGTTTCTAGCTAGCTCTCTCTAAATAAGGCAAAACTAAATTTTGAAATGACAAATAGGATTATTTTATTTGATAATAGATCAAAGGTTTTTTTCATTGGGAATCTGTTCAGTAGAACTGTATGAATTACTTCCACAAATGCTACTTTAAATGTGGACAAGGTATGTTTCTTTTTAAATGATCTGTCACTGTAGCATTAGCCCTGAACATCCTGATTCACTGAAATGCAAGTAAAATAGATGTGTGTTTAGAATCCATTGCATAAAAAATTACCCACAGGAGTATGCTAGGAGACCTATCTGTAAAAATATGCTTGTCCAGATGAAGATTTTGGAGAAAAAAGAGCTGATTATTGCTGTTTTAAGTCATTCACCGAATTGCTATGAAGGAAGATGAGCTGTGTGAGTGAGATGAGCTTGTAAAGGCAGAGGGAGGAGAAACAGAACGTACATTCTGTAATTTAGACCTAAACTGCAATAGTTCTGCTCCATTCATTATTTTTATATATTGTGTCATTTGAATTGTTTTATGAGAAAATATTTTATAAGCAATTACTGATCTGACTTAGTTCCTTATTTTTTAAAAAAATAAAAAGCCAACTTATACCCCCATTATGCTGTCACTGGCCATAAGTTGATATGAGTGAGCCGAAGCAATAACTCATTACCACAGTTTGTTGTCTGTAGGAAACCAGAATTCGAGCAGTGGATAAGGACTTGAAGAAAAGAACTAATAACTTTTCTGTTACCAACCCTGTGTCTGGGAAGGCTGTGACTCAACTTTTTGCTACTGACAGTAGGGAAGAACTTCATAACTGGATGGAGGCTTTCTGGCAGCACTTCTATGATCTGAGTAAGTAAGCAGGCAGCGCTTGGCACTGTGCCCTTCCAGAGGGATGTTATGTAACATCAAAGGAATTTCTGAACAATTTGAATTGAAATTGCCTCATAATCCTTTGTTTGCAACGTTGAGAAGAAAAATGTTCTTTGGAATAATATTGGGTGGTGGTCTAAGCCACTAGAAGACAAATATTTAACTGAACCAGTGTCCACATGTTCAGCCTGGCTTTTTGCAGGAAACCAGTAGTAGAACATGTCCACCAGTCTCAAATGAACTTGGCCTCTTTTAGCAACATTCTGGATATTTTTAAGAACTGCTAAACTCTCACCGGTTCTTCCTCAACTGTAGCTGGGAGGGTCCACCTCTACCTGCACATCCTGTCAGTGGGTGTGGTATGTTGGTTTTGTGGGATTCAGCATGTATGAGGCCTGGAAGTCTTAGTGGGAAGTGGCAAAGGTGTAGGATTCATCTGGGGCTTTGGATAGGATGCAGATTCAGCCAGCCCTTGTAAGTAGGAGCATGTATGTTCCTTGCCCAGCAGCATTATGGATTAATTAAATTGCTATTTGCTGCTTCAGGAATTACTTGATTCTGTTGGTAATTCTAAGGTTTTGGTACCCCTTGCCACAGGGGAGTGTGCACACCTAGCTGAACAGTATGCAAATACGTACTGCTTACTTGAACAGCTGTACCTCAGGCTCTGTAAAATGTTATAAATGAAATAAATACTCCAATCCCTTGTCTTTTTTTCTCTATTCAGTGCTACAATGTTTGGGGATCTTCACTGGTTAGTTAAGTTTTTTTCAGGAAGCTATCTTACTGACTTGAGCTAACCTCTGGAACAACACTGTTCTTACATGAGAAGAAATTTGCTTCTTGTATGACTTAGTGAAATGCTATTGAGGCGGTATATAGTGTTGCTTGTTTAACACTAAATATTAAGGAAAGGAACTATATACGTTAACTCGTCTTCATCTTTTTCCTCTGCTTTAGTAGTTTGACTCTCAGTTTTCCTAAGAGCAGAGAACAACAGTCAGATATTATGCTGTCATTTAAAAAGTACAGTTGGTTCCTTATAGCCCTTCTCACCAGGGCAGAAAACAGAATGAGGTAGACTAATGCAATACCAGTGTTTAATCAGAGGCGAAACCAATGAAATCAGTGAATTGAGGTTGTAGGACATTGGTATTTTATTTTGTATTTTACTTCTTTTTAGCTCTGCGTTACAATGAGAAGAGGCTCTATCAATTAAAGAAACATACCAAGCAAAAACTAGGGCATCCTCTTCAAATTAGCTGTGGAGTGGGGTAAAAAGAACTAGTACTTATTCATTACAGATAGAATACCCATGGATTTTTAAGACGTTTTCCTTGGGTTCAGAGAAAATGGGTCACTTGGCATTTAAATGCCTTTTTTCTTCACTGGTTTTAAAAATCTCTTAAAATTAATGTGCTCAGAAAACTTAGAATGATTGGTATGAACAAAGTAATTTTACTGTGTCTTGTTTTCCTTAAGGTCAAAATCTATTAATAGAAAAAGAGGTTTCCTTTTCTGCTAACAGATAAAAGGGAAGTTATCCTCTATTAAAGGCAGAACTGCTCCTTTACTTTAACAGTTGTATAGCATCCAGCTTGCAGTATACATCCCCTGATAACTTTATAAGCTTCCTTAACATTAAAGGGTGACATTAAAAAAAAGTTATTAATTTATACTGGGGTTGGAGATTTGAAGGCGAGCTGTGATATTTAATGTTTATAGTATAACTACTGCTGAGATGCTTCAATTAAAGGTAGTACCGTACATATAAGCTACTATACTATATAGAGTATAGCTTAGTATGCTAAGAGTTGGTACAAGATCAGAGTTGAAAAGACTGAAAATGCATCCTGAGCATTCCTGCTAAGCAAAAGTAAATGCTTACTGTTTAGCATTTCTTTGGAGATAGTTTCCTAACACAACCTAACGACTTCAGTTTTTTCAAGATGAATTGTTTAAGTTCCAATCATTGTTCTCTTTTCTCTCTCAGGCCAGTGGAAACATTGTTGTGAAGAACTTATGAAAATTGAGATTATGTCACCACGGAAACCACCTTTGTTCTTGACAAAAGAAGCGACCTCCGTCTACCATGATATGAGTAAGTGGGATTTGTCTTTTCAAGTTGCAGGGTAACAGAAACAACACTGTCTGTATTCAGATGGCTTCTGGTGTTGATGTTGAAACACTGAGATTTTCAAGGGCAATTCAGACAATGAAAGAGCAACATAATTGCATGCCAAGGAGTGCACATTAAATCTGAATTTGTAATAGCACAAGTAATGATTTTTTTACCTTGACTCAAAAAATCTGCAATCTGAACTGTAACTAGGGAGCACTGAACACGTTCAAAAAAGCCATCACTAGAAGTAAATGCTCACCATGATAATAGTGTAAAGGTAAAATAGTATCCCAAACAATGTCTTTTTAGTTTCATGAAATTAATTTGCTGTTCTTAAAGCTATTTAAAGGCTTAGCTAACTTAACTTACCTAAGTATTTGGTACGTCATAACGATGTTGAAAAACACGCGCAGAAAATCTATCTAGCATGTATTTGGAACTACTATTTTTGCCGAGCAAATGGTACACAGCAGGATTACTTTAATAGTTACATTACAGAAATAATATTTACAGACTAGAAAAAGTAGGTCACTTTATTTTAATGAATCCATTGCAGTATTGGCTAAAAAACACTGTACAACTTTAAATGCTTGACTGCTTGCTGCTTGAGATTGGAATTGTGAAGATGCTCAAAATGCCATTTGGGTCACCGAGTTACTGTGCATCAGAGCACTGAACAGTCAAAAAAGTCCTCTCTGAGCTATGAACGCAGAACAGTAAGGGAGTAAATCAAATATATTGAAGTTTTACAAAGGCAATGCTGTAGCATAATTCTGCTCATGCTCAAATATACTGCTGTGGAGCAGAATACAAACTCCTGTTTCATTCTTCATTCTTTCAGTGTTTTTGTGCTTATTTGTAGTAGTCATAGGTAAAATCCTGTGTTTAAAACTGTGTTTAAAAATCTAAATGTGTGACCTGAAATAGAAAAGATATTGCTGTTGTTTTCGAGGCTAGGATTACTGCTGTGTACATAAAACAAACAAACAAAACTCAATATGAGAGATCAGAAATGGGGCAAGACAGTCTTAAAGCACATAAAAAAATGATAAATGTAAAGATGTCCCATTTTCTGCGGGCTGGAGGCACAGCAATATGTAGTCATGGATGTTTCCATGGGCCTTTTGTGAAACAAAATTTTACAAATACTGTACTGCAAAATATATCTAATTTGTAGTGTGTGTGTATATATGTGTATGGTACCTTGTTTTTTCTACTTTTTACTTGGTGAGAAATACCAATGTCTACCCTGTTCTCTCAATTCCAGCTGTCACACAAACAGTTCCCTCATGTCACCTCAGTGTTCTCCAGGAGAGCATATGTAATAATTTCCATTTTTTCCATTAATACTCTTAGTAGTAGTCCAGGCTTTATGAGATATACTTCATAGTTTTCTCTTCTGAATAGTAATAATGAGATAGGGAGGAGTAAAGTCATTGGTAGCATTTTATCTGAGTTAATTATTGTCCCTTAAAACTACAGGCATCGATTCTCCAGTGAAACACGAGGGCTTAGCTGATATCATACAAAGGAAAATTGAAGAGAGCAATGGCGAGTTCCTGCTTTGCCAGCAAAAAGAGTCTGCATCTTCCTTATGGGCTTCGCTCTTTGACGGATCTCATGAGGTGGTTGTTCAGAAAAGCATGCATCCAGTCCCCAAAAAAGATACTGCAAGTCCCAGTGATGGCAGAGGGAAGAAAAGAAGAGCTCCACTACCACCCTCTGATAAGTCACCATACAGTGCAAAAGCACAAATGGACGCACAGCAACTTGCCTTGCAGCTTGGCAAGGAAAACTGGGAGAAGCCTGACAGCGCATCTTGTAGTAGCTCTTTGGATTCAAAGTTAACTATGGTAACACACTTGCAGACACCTGTTGCTGCTCCTCGCAAAATTGGTCCTTGTAGAAAAAACTGTTTATCTGACCATGGAAATCCCATTTCTTCGGTTGCCAAGACAGAGTCTGAAACCAAACCAGTACCAACCCCTAGGCAGAAATGCATCACAGAAATGCTAGACCCTAGGTCATGGGTGTAGCCACAAGCATCAGTATTAGCTTAAGAGTCCCTGGAATTTTAAGTTCCTCAGTCTTAATATTATGACTTTTAAGTGAAAACAGATTTTACCATACAGCTTTTAAGTATTGAGTTTAAAGTCTTTTTGGTTTAGTTCTGTCTTTTAGCCAGGGTGTTACTACTAGCTGCATTCTCAGCTGCACTTGTTATTGCTACCATCTAAATAGTTGCAATAGTAATGGGGAACGGTTCATATGAAATAATGATGCCACTTCTGAAACAGTGGTTTGGTACTTCTGCCTTGAAAAGTTGGCAGTATTCAGGGTATCTCAGCATCCCTGCACCAGGGATTTTACTGTTGCCCTCTACCAGTCCCTCAGCTTATCCCATCTGCAGCTCCGCAAACTAGTTCAATTGGGATTTTCACACATTCAGTGCCAGGCTCGCAAAAATGATTTTCTTGGGCTCCATGCTTGGCTTCACCTGAAATATTCCCATATCTCCCTCACTGTTTGGGAACCGCTGCTTATAAGATAAAGTACTGTGAACAGTTACTGCACGCTTCTGAATAGCTGTATATGAATTTCCGAAGAAGTTCTATCAATTTAACGTGGGATCTCTTCGGTGCTTCCTGGTGCATGCACTATCTGAACCAGGATTATCTGGGTACGAGCAAAAATGGAATCCATCACTTTTTGGCTTATTTGGGACTAACGCAAACATGTAAAAGCAGTACTGCATATAAACACTCATTTGGGATTTCATTTTTATGGTGTATTTTTTTCTGATGAATGGGGCTCTGTAGCATCGCTTCTCCTTCATGGAACCTCTCAGCTGCTCCTGGGAGATAGCTGGTTTGTAAACATGACCGTTAGTAGTAAACATATAGGTTTTTTGTTCTGCCACTCATTTCTGAAATAACAGAGAAAATACTGAACTTTGATGTTCTTACGTTAGACTGCCATTTTTGTTAGAAGCAAGAGTTATTACAGTTCCTATGGCACCTGCAAAACATCTTTTGCATACAGAAAGGGCCTCTCTGCTGGATCCACAGTTTAAATATCCAGCCCTTTCCTTGCTTGATGCATTTCCGTGAGAAGCTGGAACTTATCCAGGAGCAAAGGTCTACTCGAAGATTTCCCTCTAGAGTCTTTGTATTCAGACCTGAATTGATTCATATCAGCAACTGCATATATCTAGATCATTAACTTTTTTTTTTTTTTCCTAAAGTACAGATGGCTTTGGGAGCTTTACCATTTCTCCAGAAGATATTGTGTGCATGCTTGGTTGGTTGGTTTATCTATTTTTTGTCTTTGCTAAGCTCTTGGCTACGCAGTTGTGAAGGTATCTGCTGGATTTCCTCCTTAGTTCATTGGCTGTTTGGGGTGGGACTTGATGGGCAGGTTTCATTTACAAATCCCTTTGCAGGAATAGAGCCCTCTGTTTCTAGAATGCCCTTGTTCCTTCTTCATTTAATCACGTTGCATTTTCCCTCTGAAATAACCATAATAATTCTTACAACAAATCATGCTGTTACTTAAGTGGATGGTTTGTGAATGGTTTATAAATAGGAACAGAAAAACTGAGGAATAACTACATGATTATGTAAATTAGGCACAGTCAACTAAGTGGACTGTGCAACTCTGAACAAGAAAGAGGAAAAATAAACACCGCAGGAGTGGTGCATGTTTTCCAAGATGCAGCAGCAGTTTATTTAACTTTAAATCTAGCCTTAAATGTTACTGTGCTCTGGAAAGAAAGAATACCTTTTTCTTGGTAACTTCCTTCCACTTAGTTGCTATATTTCAAAATAAATCTCTTAAATATATAAGGCAAGAAGACAGCATAATGAGGATTCATTTTTAAATTCAACAGGCTATTGAATTTCAACGAGCAGTTTCTCCATTAAATTCAGGAGCTTTGTTTTGAACTACAACGTACATATTTTACACAGCCATTTAATATTAAAGTTTTCAAGTGATGAGAATTTACCCATACCTTCTGTTGCAATGGTTAATTACCCCAGGTAAATTTTTCACTTGATTTCTCAATTTGCATTTCTAGCTCCACCTTAAGTTATTTTGGTCTTTTTATGCCTTTGATTGCTTATATTGATCTCTGTAGTATCAGCTTTTCTAATTGCTTGTGTGTAGCTATAAATTGTGATTATGTCCCTTTTAACCTTTTCTCTGATGAGATGTACTGAATTCCTTAACTTTCTTACAGCAATGAATGCTATTCAAGACTAATTAGTCTTCACGTTCTTCTCTGTACTTCTAATGTATTGAAATATTTCTGCGTGACCTCTGAATTAGATGCGATGTGTCAATAGCGATCCATCAGGACTATACAGAGACATAATGTGATCCTCCTACTCTTATTAATACCTCCCTACCCTATTTCCTCAAAAATCATATTATCCTTTTTTTTTCTTTGGAAGCATTACCTGGGATGCTGGCTTTTATGGCTCAAGTCCTCTTCAGCGTCTTTTTTGAGACTGCGGTACATCATCCTCTTCTTATCCTACCTTATTTTTTCTTATAAGTGCACTGTATTTCACCAGCACTAAAATACTGCTTATGAAGTGATCCAGATTGCTCTGTATAAGTGACCTGTCCTCATTCTTTACTACTCCAATGGTCTGCAAGTCCTTTGCAAATTTATTGCAAGTGATTTTTGCAGTTTATTCCGGATCGTTGATTTTTAAAATTGAATGCAAGGCAAGGTTTGTAGAGAGAGCTGATAAGTTTTTATTAGATTGGTGACATGGGCAAGGGGGACAGAGAAAAGCAAACAGACACGCCCTTGAGTTCAGGTCTCTCTTGTTCTCAGAGTCTTTAAAAATTGAAGATGTAAATTCCAGGACAAGCATCTATGCTTCTTGCTGATTCCCTATTAATGCTCCATTTTGAAATTACCCGTCTGCCTTCAATACCACAGTCTATATTGATTTCTATCTAGCATGGGTACCTTAAAGAAAATGACAAGTTCATCTGCTTTCCACTAGGTGCCTTAGGGTTCCTGAGGATAGCATCTCGGTACAGGTGTCTCTGCAAGCTTACTGTATCAAAGGGAAAAATGCAGTATGTTGTTCAAGACCTATTCTTCATGAAGCTGTGTTGATTGACATTACACATCTATCTTTAAATTAGTCTCATATCCATTTCACTGTATTGCCCAGATCACCACTAAGCAGACTAGGCCATTAATTACCCTGATCATCCTTCTTCAGCACAACAATGTTGTTCTTGCAGTCCTGTGAAATGTCATGACTGTGTTGAGACTTGTTAAACTAATTACATGTTTAGGCTCCTACTGCTGGAAAGGCTTCTGCTACCGAATGTAGTTGCTGTTATTTTAAGCAACTACTCACTATGCAATCCCTATTATGAAGCATTACTTGACTTCAGGTTTCAATATTTTATTGTACTGACTTAATCTTTTTTTTTTCCCCTGACGTGTTGCCTTTTATTACTGCCTTGGAACCTTCTGTGCAGCAGGCTGGTTTCACTGATAAAAACTGCATGCTACCAGCAAATGTTGATCTTAGCAATACAGCAAAGCCAGGTTGAGGGAATACGGTTGTACTCAGCTTTTGTCTACTCAAGAACATAAATAAATGCAATAAACCCAGCAAATTTTAGAAGTATAATTACAAGATATACCTGTGAGGAAACTTTAATTTTTTTGGCTTTTCTGTATAGTGACAAATTACAAGTATTTCATTACTGCTACTGGTCCCTTTCTTATCATTACGTAGACATTTGACCTCCTCCTTTGTTTTTTTCCTCACGTTTTACAGACTGTAATAAGGATGAATGTTCAAAACAGGAATTCAATAACCAAAAGTCATTTGATTAACATCTCTAAGCAATGCAGAAATAAGTCACAAATGAACAAGAGGTATTAGCCAGCCTCCTGCTGCCATGAGGCTTATAAGACAGCAGAGGCCTGGGGCTTCTCTCAGCCCTTGCAGCCCCATTACCCAACATTCACATTTGTGCAAGCAAGTCAGTGCGCCGCTGCCTTGCAGCGGTCTGTGGAAAACCAGTGTGTGTTCAGAGACGTTGCACCTCTCGTGAGCGGCTCATACTACCGAGGTTGGCACACAGAAGACAGCAGTAGGCCTGTGCGTCTTGTTCATCTGCTGTGGCTGAGCAACACGTGAAGAAGTGCTTTTCTAAGGAACTCGTCAAGCATGCTCTGAAAATTGTACCTCTTTGTTCTCTGCTGGAATGAATTAATTTCTGCTTAAAAGCAATTAAGCAGTGGGACTGCAGTTTTGAAGTAGGGTGGAGAAAGTAGTCAACCTGAACTTCTATGTTAGGAAGCACAAGTTAAAAGCAATTGCTAGTCCAAACTTGAATGTAAATTTCACAGAACAAGAACAACTTCTGAAACACTGACTGAACAAGATGTGGTTTAGCAACTTTTTAGGTTGTGCCTTCTGTCATTTGCCATTCACCGGGTCTCGCAATGGTAGGCGGTACCTGTTGTTATTTTGAAGATGTTGGCTTGAAATGTTTACATTTTTACTAGTTTAGAGACTGTTTTTCCTATGGTAATCACATTAATAGCAATTTTACAGTTCTTTATACATATCGAGGAATACTCTCCTGGTATTCAGATTTGATCTGTAGTTAGTGTAGATTGCTGTCAATAGAAAAGTGCAGATTTGGAAACTAATGTATTGTAAAATGTTAGAACAGGAGTCCTAATTTTTTTTTTTTTTTCTGCTAGCACAATGTATTTCATTTAAAATGTGCAAGTGGAATTAAAAATATTTCTTTAAAAATATTAAAAGGTGTCTGGTATAATTTTCTTTACTTCTAGAATCCATCAAGATTTGCTACAGTTTATAAACCATGGGTGATGGCTGTAAAATCCGAGAACCTATGGCTGTCTTCTGAAGAGCTCACATCCCCTACTTGGCCCCTAGGCTATTTCTGACAGCAGCAAACAACCTTGCCCTTGGGTTTGTAAACAGGAGGAAGAGAGGCAAAAAACACTTGGCAGTGAGCATTAATTACCCAACTACTCACCCAGTGTATCCAGTAGAGTTGTGTGCAGACATCTAAAGTTAGGAACATCATTTGAGGTGCACCTTGTTGGCACAAGTGTGCCCGTTTGCTTTTAGCTGCTGTCTCACTTCTTTCTTAGTCACATAACAAAGTGTGCTGAAGCATCTTTTGCATCGTTCAGTTGGCTTCTGGTCCCAGGTTGCCAGATTTGTAGGGTACTTGCAGAAATGGAGCCCCTGGACACTACTTACACCATCCCGACCCCCCTGCCTTTTTTTTTTTCCTCCTTTCTTGCATGGGGCAGTCTTGTGGTGACTCCTGTTCCCCCAGGACAGAGCTCAGCGTAACTGCTTGTTTAAAGCTAACTGTACCGCCCAAGTAAAGTATAATTTGGGCCCAATTATCATAAAAGAACTGTAATAAACATAGAGAGAGTTGTTAGATGTTTTAATTTTAGAATATTTGACTGATTTATGAGTCCATGAAAGAACCAAAGTATGATTGATAATTGCAAGGCAAGCCAATGCAATTGAGTGTTCTAATGAAGATCACGGTACAGCTAATGTTGGAGTTAGCTTTAAGCGATCCTAGCAAAGTAGGATACGATGATCTCTTCACGTAGGCATTGCCAAACGGTTATATTTTAATCTTTCCATGCATGTATTATATATTCAGAGAAAAATCTGTTTGTGAGACATCAAAATAAATTGCTTTTCATGGGGAAAAAAGCAATCTTTCAACATTTTTATATCAGGATAGCTTTCTAAATGTTCTTTATGTACCTCCCCAAAGGGAGAAAAATTATAATAACTAGTGAAGTGTATTTTACTCTGTTAGAGCTTTTCTTCAGGTTTCTATAAATTTACCCAGTGGTGACAGAATAATTTGGAAATGATGGCCTGCCTCACTTGAGGTTTTTGGTGATACTGTCCAACATCACCCGTGCCAAAAGCTGGCACAGGAATAACCGAACAGGGCAGTTGTAGAGTCACCGTTCACACACAGATAAGTTCTCCCTAGAGCTGAGTAACTCCAGCCTCTTAAAGGCACTCACAGGAAGCCTTCCGTCCTGTCAAAATTTCGTGGCATACATGTGTCTGGATAAATGTGTAGAAGCAGTAAAAAGTTAAAATGTCTATTTTTTAAATTAAATTTTGGCATAATTTTTACCTTGTTAAACTTGCAGTTTGGTGATATGCCATGAAATTTTTCTTTCTGAATTTTAAAATTTGTACGTTCATTTTCTTTCACTAAGAGGGAAAAGTCAGTAACAGTGCATTGCCTACTGGCCTACTTTTTTTTTTTTTTTTGTCACTGGCTATAATGGTAAGACCAATGTATCAAATCTATCAATAACTTTTTCTCTCTCTTTTTTTTTTTTTCTTTCCACCCTGAAGGCAAAGGGTCCTAGTCTTTCTCTGGATTATATTTTCCATTTTCTAGTTAGTGTCTATTTCAAAATCCCACATGTATTTCGATTATATCTTTCTTGAGATCGGTGCCCAGAGCTGAACAGACAGTTCTAGCTCAGGGGTACTCTTGGATTACAAGAACATAATATTTTTAATAGTGTTGTCTACATTTTAGCTGCTCATTCTGCATTAGTGAAAAACAAATGTTTCCATTGATCTGTGGTTGGAATCATCTGTTCTTAAATAAAGACCTTAGGAAAGAAAAGGAAAAGGGATCCTAGCGCTGCTGTAGTGAACTTAACATCTGACTTACAAATTGCTCAATAGCGGGAAAAATGTGGATGTGAAGCTGGCACAAGTAAGACGCTTTGTCCACACAACATTTGTTTTTCAGATGGTAGCAGCTGCTATGCTTCGTTTTCGAGCAAGCATTTCTCTTTAGTCCCTGATGTCTGTATGCAAGGGTTGAGAGTTTTTAAAATAAACTGAAAGCAATTTAATGGACCTTCTCGTGATGTGAATGGATCAGCCAGACTCACGAGAGCTGGAGTACAGTGCTGCCAGACTTGTAGCCCGTTTAGCTGGCTGGTAGGGAAATCTGGTGCTGGATGCAGCTCCTTTGATGATGCTGTGGGAATGCGTTTTCTCTTGACTGCTCCACGGAAGTACATAACGTGTGGAGAAGAAAGGCATGAGAATGAGCGTGGTCTTAACATCTTTTCTCCCATTGCTCTGAATCTAATCACAGCAGATTTCCCTAGGGAGTCAGGAGGGGCAATTCAAACAGGAATAACACAGTAAGAGAGCATTGAACTCTTTGTGTGAAGTTATATTTTGATGTTTTTCCATTGAGCCATTTGCTGAGGCCATGATTGTTCGTGCTGTAAATCAGTCATGTTGCAAGGCAGCTGCCATGGGCTGCAGCACCATGCACTCAGCATTGCGGAAGGAGCCTCTGCACCCCTTTGGCCGCTGAGGAGGTTCAGCAGCTTTGCACACCAGCCGAGTGTGCCCGTGGGCTGCCTTCCTGGGGAAACCTCAGCCACTGAGGATGTTTTCAGGCAGGGGGATGCCAGGCGTGGGTCCCCTTACCTTCGCTCCGACAGCAGGCAGAAGTAGGCTGCATTGACGTGACAGGCCAGAGCTGGACTCCAGCTTTTTGGTATGTGTGTAATCTCGTTCCTGCTGACACAGCTGAGATAACTTTCATACACTCACTTCTCACTTAAAGGTAGTTATTGGGCCTATGGCAGCTTTCCAATTCTTGCTCCTGAATCCAGACCTACTGACTGAATGCAGAGGATGTCTGCGCTTCTCATCAGCATGGCTTTTCCTCGTGGCATGGGTAATTGGAATGGGCATAGGGCAGGCAGGCTCTTCAGACTTGCAAGAAGCTTCACTCAGCGTTAGAAGACATTTAAATTGTATTGAACAACTGAGAAGCTTTTTATTAAGGACAAATCCTAGTAATATTACCTCACAGTGCTCCAGCTCAAGCTGGATTTACTACGCCATGCCTTGGATAGGTCAGTAATTTTTATTTTTATTTTATTTTATTTGTAAGAAGAGTTCATTCGTATGTTTGATACATCACTATTTACTCAGGGTACAGTTACAAGTGTAGACAGTCAGTTCAGGCGCCTGCTCACATCATACCAGAGCCAATGCAAGGCCATGGCTTCTCAGCTCCTCCCCTTTTAAACCGGGACGATAGTGACGGTAGTGCCCATCACACTTTTTGAGGTGTTATTCCTTAGTGGTGCTAGATTTGGCACAACAATGTGGTGCCTGGTGACCATGACCAAAATACTGCTGTCCACAGAGACTTTCCTGAACAGGGAGTGTGCAGCAGCTGTCTGACTGATGGGTTTGTGGCAGGGCCGTCATTGGCACTGCTGCTTTTTCCCTGCAGACCCTGCAGTTAACAAGGTTTTGATGGGGCACAGCTGGAATGCCAGTGCTCCCTGCTACAGCACTTGCCCAGCATTTGGGAGCTTCAGCCCTCGTGGCCTGGGACGCCTTCATCACGCTGCTGTGTTCAGCTGATGCCACAGTCACCTCCTGGTGCTTGGTCAGCTCCCAAAGGCACAGGCCCTGCACACATTTCCTCAACAGGCCTGAGTTTTTTTTACCGGCTACAACCAAAATAAATAAATAAATAAATGAATAGAGGTGAATTTATTCTGTCTTCCAAAAAGAGCAAGCGGTAACACAAAGCAGTCTGTGGTAGCGGGATGCCGCGTCGGTTAGGTGTGATGTGACTGCTGTTACCACCGCTGCTTCCAAGCAGGGGCTGCTGCCACGCGTTGCAGCACCAGGCTCCACTTGCACCTCATGTTAAGCTTCCTCTGACTTTCTTCCCTGCCTCTCTTCAGATTTTAAAAGGGATCCAAAGGTGGAGGAAAGCTTTAAAAGGGATAAGAATTGAAGTTCTCATTGCTACAGATTTTAATTGAAGACAAATATTTTTCATGTAAGACCATGGCAGTTTTGGAACGATGAGGAGTTGCATGCAGTCCCCAGAAACCTGATTAGGATGTTTTCAGAAAAGCTATTTGACATTTTCACTGACTTCCAACTTAGTGAGCAACTTTTTCAGCTTTTTGCAGTGACAATATCCAGAAATGAGCTTGTTTAGTCCCTGTACTACCTACATCACATTAGATACAAGTTCTGGTTTTGATAAAGGAGAGCTGAAAGAACAGCCAAACAAACAAGCTTTTCCACACCCTCCGTCTCTGTCCCAGCCCAGCACCTCAAGGTGTGATGCTCATTTCGTGCTCTCTGGAACAGGACCACGGCTGACAACGCCGGATTCCCTTCTGGCATTCCCATTCATGCACTCTGTCAAACAGCATTTCCTTTGATTTTATCAAGACCTTCTTGACTGTGATCTTCAAAGCAATTAATTCAGTGTTCCATGATTGCAGCTGCTGAATAATTGTTTGTTAGAGTATTTTCTTTCCCAGGCAAGAGATGTAAAATAGTTGCTCTCCTCAATAAACAACTTGTCAAATGTGATTAGTTAATGGACCTGTAATCACGCAGTAGCTTAAAGGTAAGGATTTGGTAAGTGCTACGTGAAAATGCATATTTAAATTAAAGCTATAGGAGAAGATTTTCCCATAGGAAATCTTGCTATCAATGCTGAAATAGACTATTTACCATTCAAAATGATTAACTATAGATCATTAATTAAAGAAAACAAGAGATTAGTCATCAAGCATTTCAAATTAAAGATGCATTGATTGTTTGAGTTACTTTTAGGTCGAGCTGGGAGATCAGGTGAGCACACGGCTCCCTGTGCCGGAGCCTTCCCATGTAAAGCAATACGCAGAAGTAAGAGCCTGTTAAAATTAAGGCCAAGATTTACTGGACAGTCCTGAGCTCCAAGAGCCTGGAATTTGATCCTGTGTTGCTGGTCATCAGCCCGGTAATTCTCCGTATCATTCTTGGGAAGATGCTTGCTGAGAAGCAAGACGCAGCAGAACAGAGGACTCCAGCCTGATATTTCGTGGCAGAGAGGGAACCTCTTATTTTCGGCAAGCAAACACCAAGTTCCAAGCTAAATGCAGTTACAGTGAATGTGCAATACAGCTCTAAAAGCTAATTAATTTGCCTGTTCTCATCTCTCAGTATGGAATTTACCTTTTTGCCAGTCCTTTAGAAGAAACCTCAAACAAACCGACAGTGGCATCTGCTGAAAACTGAAGCCCCATGACAAGGAATCATGCAAAGCCTTTTTTTCCCCCTTACCTCATTTGGGAAACGTACATCCAACCGTATCGCTTCTTAAAAGAGAGTTCCTTGCCAGAAAAAAAGAAAACTTTTTTTTTTTTCTTTTTGGTTAAAAGCTGTATCTATTATAGAAATGTGATTCTCCATTTGGGAATTACAAGCAGTAATACAATAATAATAGCTGTTGGTTACCACACGCTAATTTCCAACGATTCAAGGCAGCTGCCTTCTGCTTTCTGTGCACTCTCGTAGCGTTAGCCTCCGCTATAAAGCGAAATTACCCCAAACTGTCAGCGAGGACTATTCTTTTAACAGTATTTAGCTGTTACTTACATGGTGTAATAGCAACTGGGGGAATTTAATTACTAAGTCACATATGAAAAATAAGACTTCAGCTTGCAACCTTGAAGTAATTAGCCACCTACCTACTACTGGGAAATGGGAACCGGGGCACAGGACGCCGCGCAAGGGAGGTGCCAAGGCCACCTCAGCAGTGACACACACGCAGTCAGAGGCTGTGGGGATCGTTGCTTCTGGTAGACCAAAACCTCATCTTTTTTTGTTTGCTTTTTGGAGGCGGGGGGGGGGGCAAAGCTGTCATGAGCTCAGCAACGAACACCTCCCCAAGAGCTGCCAGGATGAGACGCAGCCGCCTTCCCAGGGACATGGGCGTTTTGGTGGCCTCGTATCACAGCTGGTGGCCCAGCTTTACCTCGGGGGAGGGAAGATGCCAACGGTGGGCACGGTAGCCACCGTCAGCCTCGTTACCTCAGGTCCCTGATGCTCAGCTACCCTGCACGGAGCCTCGAATTCCTCATTCCTCTCACCCCCACCGTGGTGCCTCCCTGTATGTCAGCTGTGGGATCTAGGGACACCGGTTACCTCAGGGAGCGTTTCAAGGTACCGATCCTTTTAAAAGTGTACAGATTAGCCAAAGCATCACATAATCATATGCATAAGCATGCATAAATACATAAATCATACCTTCATCTGACCACATACATAGAAATACTAACTGCAGGACTCCAGCAGCTGGTGTTAGACGAGGCAGGTGGCCAAATGTCACAAGGCCTGCAATAACACCCCCAAAGGCAGTGCAACCAAGATCAGCAGCAGGTCTCTCCCGCAGGTAGCTGCATTGTTCACGAGAGGAGTGTGCCGGGGTTTTCCTTGAAGGCCGCTCGCTGAAGCAAAGGCCCGGGTCACGCCTGTGCCTGCACGCCGCCTGCAAGCCCCCCTTGTGCTGGTTAGTATGCAGCTGGCGCGGTTCACCAGCTCTGCCAAACAGAGCATTTTAATTCTCCCTCGCTGGAGAGAGGAAACTTCTAAACAAGAGCATGGTTAATGAAAAAAAAAAAGCAAACAAAATTAAAAGAGGAATAATAACAAACCTCAGTGAAAGTGAAATGATGAAGATTTATGAGGATTTCTATGAATTCCTCGCATTCGTTCAACCCAGGACTCCGCAAATCGCAGCACACCGCATGCCTGGTAATGAAAACAGCCGTGTTTGTGCGTTCTCTGACACCGCCTGCGAGCCGGATGCTCGGTGCAGGAGGGCTGAGCACCAGGACCAGCAGCCCCAGCCCCAGCAGCTCAGGACCGCCGAGCAGAGCCAGAGCTGTTTTTTCACCATTCTGCATGAAGAGAGCCTCTGGGCCTGCTGCAGGTGCTGGGAATGAGAGGGCAGCTGCTCACCACACAGGTAAGTTAGCTGGTTGGTTGTTGGTTTCCAGCTGCACAACAAGTGAGCCACGGAGAGGTATGCCAGGGAAGTGAGGGCTCCTCTGTGCACTGAGCTGCCTCTCATTTGCAAAGAAGCCGAGCCAATGAAGCCTGCTCTGGTCAGACTTTACATCTGCTGAAGTGCAGATAGCTACACACACAGGAAGTGCATGAAAGGTGCCCTCGGTCTGCTTGAAATTCAGACTTATTGGAGCACATCTGCTCTAACACGCCTTTTTTTCTGGAGAGAGTGCAGCAGAGGAGAAGTGCCCAGGTCAGCTGTGAGACATTGGCACTGAACAGTTTCCTTCCAAAATGCTGCCCTTGAATGACTGACACCCCTGCACCCCCGTGGCAGTAGGGGCAGCTGTCTGAGCTTGAAGAACAAAACCACCAGCTGGGTTTAACAGACAAGCACAGGCTTTTTACAGGAGTGCTCTGAGACCAGCCTACGTGGTGTGTTTCAGGATAACAGGTAGGTGACAGGTAGAGATGGACAGATCCACCACCCGAGCACGGAAACATCTCACCCTTTGCAGAGGCCGATTCTTGTGACCAGCCAGTGGCACTGATGGTCCTCTGGTGGCACTGAGCTCAGAAAGATGTCAAGGTCCTGGGGCAGCCTTGCCCTGCCAACCCTACCACACAGAGAGGGCTTCCTGAGAGATAAAGGAAGCCGTCAGAACAGGAAAGATTGGGGCACACTCATTCTGGGTGGACAGAAAGATTGGCCGCTGATCCCTCAAAAAAAGAATGGAGGAAGAGACTCTGGCTGCAAAAGCAGCAGACAGTTCCCGTTGCTATTGGCCATAAACTTCACAAGCCTGTCTGCATGGGGGGAAGTCGTGGACGTTACTAAGAAATCGTCACTGCCGGCGGAGCCAGGCCAAGTTATTTTCCATTGTTGAAGTATTTCACCACAATTTATGACTTTGACCTTGCTGTCTGTGCTCTTGGTTTCCCCTCTGTTTCTCAGCATCCAGAGCCTACCAGCAGCTTGCCGTGCCCGCTCAGATTGCTACCAACTCTGGGGAAGCTGCTGGTCTTCCTGTGCTCCTCTAGAGCTCACACACAGCTCTGGCAGCATGTCTGAGTCACTGTGCAATGAGGCAGCAAAGCAACCGAGCATTCAGCAACGCTGTGTAATTAAAAAAGCACGTTGTTTTGGGAAAGAATAAGAGGCAATAAAAATCAATACTGTACCCAAAGCTAGCTCCTTCAGACTGAGGAGCAGCTTGGAAGAGCAGGGCCAGCACAGCCCTGGCACAGTACAAGCCTTGGTAGCAGGAGGGCAGAGCAGGAAGGCGGCTCTTCCAGCTGGCACAGGGGAGCTGGAGAGGCTCCACGTCACCTTCTTTCTTTATTTGAAGTATTCAGTGTGCAGCTGTAATTCCTTTGCCTCTGATCCATATGGAGATCCAGCCCCGTTCCGATAGCTTGCACCTCCTGCTGCCCTCCTCGGGATGTTTATGACACAGCCTTAGAGGGGCCCATCCCAGAAGCTACAGCTGGGCGGCGGTGGGACCCGCTGCTCTCTGTCCTGCCAATTCCAGTCTTTTCATTCATGCATTTCCTGCAAAAAGCACCCCTGAAGCAAGCGGGACGGGTAATCGATAGGTGCTAGCGGCGGGCTATTTAGTGGACCTCCGCCTGAACTTGGATAAATCATTTGACCTCCTTCTGCCTCCATCAATCCTGTTGTAAAAGTAGCTTAGTGCTGGCTCTCAATGAGGAACAGATGCTCCTCCGGAGCGAGCTGCCCTGCCTCTGTTACAAGAGGGGTGGGGTAAACAAACAAACACACATTCAAAGGAAGCCAGAGAAAAGCACACCAGAAAGCAGGGGAGTCGCTGTCTGCCTCTGCACGTGCTGGCAGTCCGTGGGGGGCTGAAACCTGGGCGCTTTTCATGCCACACTTTCCTATCCTGGAAAGAAAAATCCCCTTCCCGTTGGCATTTACACCACCTTTTGGACTTGGTGTCCCTGCCTTCCCCTGCTTCAGGGGCCAGTTTCTTTACTGCTGTGGTTCAGACCCTTCTCTTTTGCCTTTTATAGCTCTTTTCTACAAGTTTGGAAAGGAGCAGCATCAGTAGCAGCCCAGTAAGAGGTCTGGTTCGGCTCTGAAGCTTGTCCACGCTGGCAAGAGGTAGACTCATAACGTGGTGGTTTATTGTCAGGCTTTATTTATTTCAAATTTATTTTACATCGATTATTGGTTAATATCTGGCTGGGATGCGATATAGCTGCAGGTGGGACAATGTTCTCCACCATCTCCATCCCTTGCTTTCATGTCAGACAGAGCTGTAGCTGAATGAACCATCTGCTTTGCCTAGCTCAGAACGTACCACAAAGGAAAAAAGCAGCGCGCGGCACTTTTTCCATACTCCCCTCTCTCATTCTTCAGCAGGGAACAGAATTTTACTGTGAGATAAAGTCCTGAGACAGGAAGTTTGTAATGAAAAAGCAGGTGGTGGCTCGGCCCCAGCGCGATTCAGCAGCACGTTCTGGTTTCTGCTGACGGGTGCTGCTTCTTGCAAGTACCAAGACACAAAGTGCTTGGGAGACACAAAGTCTTTACCTCTGGGTCTCGCTTTCTGCACAGGTTACCTCAGCCCACGGCTGCTTGAGGCACACGTTGCATTTGCATTCACCCGAACTACACCCAGCTGGAGGCTTGTCCCTCTGTGGGTACCTTACTTGACTCAAAACCCAATAGAGATTTTTATTTTAAATCTCTTTTAAGCTTTGTTTTGAACAGTAAACGCTGCAAGATAAAGGAACAGCACACCGGCGCGGCACACAGACCTCAGCGGGCTCCTAGGAGTGGCCAAAGCTCCGGAAGCGGCCACGGGCAGCCTGTGCAAGGCATGGGGACACAGCCACCACAAGAAAACATCACCAGCTCCTCATGGAAAGCCGCGCCTGCAGAAACACCCATGGGCCCTCTTACCTCGTTTCTCTCCTGGCAGGTGCTGGGTTCTCAGTATCTGAGAGGTTAACAGATATTCGCTTGTCTGCATTATTTCGTATTGCTCGCGCTTTCTTGCTTATGAGACATTTGGAAAATGATTTTTCCCGTCATCCATCTGGCACGAGCCAAGGTGCAGGACCCCTTCCACACATGCAGCAGCAGCACTGAGCACACGTACGCTCTCTCTATATGTTAGTGCTGTATATAAATCAATATTTTTCAGTCCCTATTGATTTATTTCGACATTAGAAATTCAGCTCTCATCTAGCTACGGTTCCTCGAATGCCACAGGCAGCTGGGGAACGTGGCTGGGAGGGTGGCAGCGCCCTGGCAGCAAAGCCCAGCAGCTGCAGGACGAAGCAAGCACGCTGCAGCGCCTGGCCGTCCGAATTGCCTCAGCTCGGTGTCCTCAGGAAACGCTGCTTATGCAGTCACGGTGTGTTTCTGTGTGTGCCTCTGCATTTCGATTTGTCCATCGGTTTCTTCCAAAGAAATTTTAAAACGAGCAATACTGAAATACCCTGGTAAACGATCCCAGCCCCAGGGCAGGGGAGCAGCTGCTCAGAGGTAAGCACGTTCCCACATGGGCAGCAGGAAAATGGCCAGGCTGCCAGAGGGGAGACAGCTTGCACCCACCGCGGGGAGAGGTGGGGTGCGAGAGCGGCCCTTACAGGCACCAGCGAGCCCTCGGAGGAACCCCCCAGCTCAGCTCCGGCTGGCGGCGAGGAGCCTGCTCCTTTGAAGTGGCAGCACGAACCCGCCTCGAGAAGCCAGCCCACCAGCAAGCGACCACACGGCCCTGCTGCAATCTGCCCTGCTTGTTCACAGCTCCACAAGCACGGAGAAAAGCCTTTCCCCACCACGTCCTCGCTGTCTCACTGTTCCAGGTGGGCACTGAGAAAAACATCTACTTTCTGTTCTTCAGAGGGGTTTCCCAGCCAAAACACTGGACTTGCGGACCCAGCAGAAAGCAATCCTCTGCTCTCCTTCATTAATTGTCTGGGGGAGGGGGTGGGGAGGGGAAGGAGACCCGACTGGGACTGGCAGGCAGTTGGGCTGGAGCTGTTTCAGATTCCTGCTTTCCCCCATGACAAGAAATGAGAAGTGGCACAGATTTTTTGTACCTCCTTTGTAGGTCACCTTCAATAAAAATGTTAATAACGCTTGCTATCTGTACATCTGAAATCTAATACGGTAACTCTGTAATTCACTGTCTTTATCGGCCTTCTTTAATGTATAATTTAATGCCTGTATAACTATTTTGTTTGGGTATGACTCTCAGAATTACGACTTTAAAAAGAAATCTGTATGCTAGTTAACTACTTTTTATGGAAAGCATTTCTTTCATGTTATTTTAAAACCGTGGAGCCTGGGGAAGAATTTTATGGACCACAGAGCCTCGCAGGGTAGTTAATTTCTGTTTGAGCTGGTTTCTCTGCTATTTTAAAAAGTGCCATCAAGATCATCGCTATTTCTCTTGGTGGGGTGCCAGCTGACTGCTCCGCAGTTGCGACACGTCCTTGTGCTGTCAGAGAAGCGGGCAGATAGCAAACACGGGAGCTGAAAGCGGAGCTGGCGGCACGGCACCTGGCGGCGGGGCCGCGGCGGGGCGGGGAGGAAGCCCTCACCCACGGGGATGAGCAACCCCGTGCCTCAGTGTTGTGATGCTGGACTGGGGGACAGCGAAACACACGGCTGCAGGGAGGGCCTTGGGGAAATCTGACGCTTTTCATGAGTGCCTGCGCTCAGGAGGACCAAATAATTGCGAAACATCTATGCAGTTAAAAAAATAATGCAAAAAACACCCCACCATTTTTTTCCCCATGTTCTGATGAACTATTTCAGCCACGAAACACGGCAAAATGGGTAACAATGAAGGCAGTTCCTCTGCCCTCTGCCACGGGGTCCCATCCCAGCTCTCCCTCTGGCTTGGCTCGGGGGCTGCAGGAGCCCACGGCGTCCCATGGACGCTGCCTTCCTCCTGCGGGCAGCGGCTGGGTCTCCGTCACGTGGGCGCTGCAGACTCAATGGAGCATGTGGGTCCTCGTTGTGTTTGTGTTAGATCAGAGTAAATGCTCTCAGCTTTAAAAGCAGTAATTGGGTGGTTAGATGAGCCCTAGGCAAGCTCAAGCTATGCATTAAATATTCTGCTTTTTGTTTCATAATGAATTATTTGTGTATCTAAGCAAAGCATTTTTTTTGGTCTTTTCTCTGCAGTTTGTTCCTAGCCTACTTGTGGGTGTGTGTTGAAATCTTTGCCTCTTGCTTACGAGGTCAAGTGCTTTAATCAGGAGCAAAAAATTTGCGTGCTTTAGTCCTAAATTCTCTGAGTGGCTGCCAAATATAATTAGAAACAAATGGCTTTATTCCTCATTTGAGAGCCCCACAGACACCGGAGGGGAGGGGGAGCTTTCTTCGCCCGGCTGTGTTTTGGGGAGCCTGCAAACACAAACACCGCCACGGAAAGACTTGGTGAGCGGGGAAAGCTCTGCTCAGAGGCGTTGAGCTGGCGGAGCCCAGCCGCCAGGGAGGTGTGCGATGGCAGCGGGAGGCCACGGGGGCAAGGACCTGGCAGGGTTGGGGAACCTCAAAATGTGTGCTGGGGTGCAAGTCCCGGGGGGGGGGGGGCACCCTGCTGGGGCACCGTTCACTGAGGAGGCTTCGTGGGCAGCGCCTCACTGACGGCCTCCCCCAGGGCAGGGCTGTGTCTCGCAGCAGCAGCAGCGTTACAGGGGGCACAGAACGCACCGGGGACAGCAGGACATGATTTTGACAGCATGCCCACTAGACACGGCGGCAGAGATACTTGCTATTGAATTTCAAACTTGTTTACACACACACCATCACAGAGGCTTTCAGGATATCAGACCTCCAGTCTTTTCAGTCAAGTCAGTTGAGGCTTACCTAAGCCCCACCTAGATGCACAGGTAATTTATAAATTAAAAGCTCTGACTTTGTTCTGAGCAGCACCAGTTAGCACCACTCACTGCAGATACTCCCTTCACCACAGCTGAAACACACCGAGACTGCCTGCAATTCAACTACAGCACATCTAGTTGTATCCTTGAAACATCCACAGCCTGACGCAAGTGCAATAGTCTCTGAGGTGAGAGTATTTTTACCTAGAGCAGTTTCCAGAAAGCATATTCCCCTCTGTTAAGGGGCCTAAGTTTGATCCACGGGCGCAACCACCCAAAACAAAGCTCGGGAGCACCACAAGCTGCCTGCTCTGCAGGAAGCCTGGCAGGTACGAAGTCCCTACTGCAGTTTGTCATGGTGAGAACTTTTTTTGCTCAAGCTTCACACTGCAAAGCTTCTGATGTTGTTACATGTTAATCAAGCAATCCTTTCACCTGCCCACCCAACTCCCCACCATGCTGTGTTTCCCTTAGCATGAGACACAGTCTGTCAGACCACTAACACTGTTTGCAACCTGTCCCCAAAGACTTACCTTGTAGCTGAGGCTTCCCCTTTGCCTTCTGCTCATCCCTTGGCAGCTGCTCCTTCCCTGTGGTGTTGACAGAGCTCAGCTCCTGCCATGGCGCCTGGCTCTGGCTGTCCTTGTGTGAGGAACACGGTGTCCAACCTTGGGGACACAGCCTGCAGCTCCTGAGCCCCAAAATGGTCATCCCTAAATAGGCAGGGGCCACTGTTCACCCCTCTGCTGCCTCCAAGTCTGAGGAGGTTTGCTTCATATGCAAACATTTGGAAGGGACGACCTGGCTGCAGGTTTTAAACAGTAAAGAGTTTGGGCGCCAAAATGGTGAAAGAGCGTCTCTTGCTGGCTCAGGCAAGGTGAGTTTTTTTTGCAGCAGCACCTCAGAGCATGGCATCACCTCACAGCATTGTGTTACCTCATGGTGTCACCTCACAGCATTGTGTCACCTCATGGCGTCACCTCACAGCATTGTGTCACCTCATGGCGTCACCTCATGGTGTCACCTCACAGCATTGTGTCACCTCATGGTGTCACCTCATGGCATTGTCACCTCATGGTGTCACCTCACAGCATTGTGTCACCTCATGGCATCACCTCATGGCATTGTCACCTCATGGTGTCACCTCACAGCATTGTGTCACCTCATGGCGTCACCTCACAGCATTGTGTCACCTCATGGCATCACCTTATGGCATTGTGTCACCTCACAGCAT